>JAAIXJ010000538.1:62782-128748 GCA_013403705.1 Heliconius hermathena | reverse complement strand
TACAATTGGTAAATATGTAGTTATTACAGAGTACACGTAGAAAGGTTGTTTTTAGGCATTTTTATAAATTTTTATTTCAAACGAACAAACGAACCGAAGAATCTATGTATTTACTTAATATTACTTTGAAGATCAAATCAGTCTTTATCTATGTGTTGAATTATAATAATTACGATTTAAACTTAACTGTTATTATTTATGAAGGCAACCTTCACTAAGAATTCAATTTTGTTTCCTTTATTGTTTGTACTCTGAACAATAGTGCTTTAAAAATATATATTTTTAGCAACAGTCATATAACCAAGACGTTTCGAATGTCATTCTTTGGCTAAGACTCTTACCAGCGCGATTGCTATATAACATTCGCAGGCAATGACTAACGCTTTGAGTTCATTCAAATATATAAATGTCGATAACTTTTTTTTTAATGAACCGATTTTGATGAAGAAAAAAAACTTTAAATGTTAAGTTGAGTTAAAACAAAGCAATTGGTGATTTTTTTTAAGTAAATCGGTTCAGTACTTTCAGAGACACAAATAGACAGACAGACAAGAAAATAAAAAAAAATATTTTTGCTTTCTATTATTCTTTTTAAGTGTCCTTCTATCCATTTCAGTCAAAATTACTAAATGTACAGACAAAATATTCTTACTGTTTTATTATATATAGAGATGATCATCAAATCAAATCACACTTTTAATTTGCAAATAGATATTTATTAAATTTAATCTCTCAATTGAACACCTAAGTCGTTTTCCAACAAAGACTATAGATAGATCTGAATTTCCAATAAAGCTAAGGTCAAGAGAAGGCACACTGGTGCATGAATGTTAAATTAGTAATGATTGTCCTCTCAAGGCGGCTCACTGTTTTATGTACAGAATTATTTAGTAGACCAAAGTAGCTTGGGATAAAGGTTTTCTCAATATGGACTAATTTATTAGGTATATAAGATTCTTAATACTTAGAGCGAGTGCTTAGAGTAAGTAACGTCAACGGTTCCACAGTAAATAACGGCATTTATGTTTGCAATGGTTACACATTCAAATTCTATTCTAGGGAGCAATTATTTATTGGGTTTTCTTTGTTCTTTCAAGCAGGATTCCTCCAGACTAAAATAAGATACCGAAATATATAGGGTAGAACGGAGGCTCTTTTGCATAAAACTTTAAGATTTACGCTTTTCCCATTTTCGGTATTTTTAAAAACTATCTGTTAATCAATAAATAATCCTTCAATTGAAAATCTATGAATATGACAAAAAACAAAAACGAAATTGCTGCGTTTATTTGTTTCGCACATATTTTTTTCTTTTCAAATATCACTCGAAACGGGTTATTTTATATTTAATAATGAACGATAAAGCTTAACTTGTATTTCCTCTTATTTTATGAGGAAAACAATGAAGTGTACTTAACGAGCAATTTTTGATTTTTCTTGCTTTCATTGTTACAAATATTTTTACTTATAATACTAAATTTCTTACTAATGTCGTATATTCCTTCATATCCCAAAAGAAAAACTTAATTAAATTCTACTCGAAATAAAATAATTTTTTAAGAAATAAGCAACATCTCCTCTGAATTGTCTCGTTTTAATCTTACTTAAAGTTCCATAAAGATAACTATATCTTTATAGATAATACCCACATATAAAGCGGCGCGTCCAAAGCCAGCACTTATAAATGGGTGACACTAATTGGACCAAGATTTTGTAGCCACGATTCAAGAAATTCTTTGGAAATATTTCTTAAATTCATCCTTCGGCAGTAGTAGTTATAATAGAACAAAAATCTTGTTACTTTACGAAAATTGTCACGAAATAGTGGAAGCGAAACTTTGAAATATTGTATTGTAGTTGTAATTTAAAATTGCCTTTTGTAATGTTTCGTTTGTACAGCAACGGCTTTGTTTTGGAGGTTTGTTATTGTGATTTACATGTAAAAATGTTGAATTTATTTTTGTGGTAGTAGGTTGTAATAATGAGCTTCACGCTGTATCCCGCACACAGCAGGGTAGACAGAGGAAAGCTAGTGTTAAGACACTCCGTTCCCCACTTTCTGCCGAATTCTGGAGGCATTGCGTGTTGAGTGGCAGAACTCAACGCCGCGCTTTACTGCGACACCAGAGCAAAGAAATGAAAATATAAATTTAAGTTAATATTTCATCTCCTCGAGTGGGGATCGAACCCACAACCAGTCGGTTTTACAGTCACACTTTGTGCCGCTGCGCCACGACTGGGTTCAAGTCTGTAGTAGGTTGTATTACAAAAAAATTAAAAAAAATAACCATGTTAGTTATATTGGCTCAGTATAAGCCGAAACAAACTGGATGGAAGGTTCAAATTTAAGAAATAAATACATTATGGAACAATTGGCACCTATAGAAAATTTTTCTTAATTAACAAATGACCAAATTCTGTGTTTACCGTGAAAATTACAGGTAATATGTAAGGTGAGACTTTTTTACTTTGTTTGAGCAGAAACGAAAATTTAAATTTTGTATATTGCTTTTGTTCGAGTATAATTTATTTTTTATTTTTCCCTTTATATCGAACTAGAGATCAATCACAATTTCATTCTCATCCATCGTATTTGAAGTGAGACGCTGCCCTCTGTGCCATTGTGCTTAAGTACACAGTAAAACAGGCAGAAAGTTAAAGATGAAAAGTCATTAACAAACAAGACACAAGATTTCAGAATACGCTTATTCATGCAAGAAAGTTTGAATTTTGGCAGAATTATTGTAAAAGATAAAGATTGACGATCATTACGAAGTGTCTTTATGTAAGGAGGTATATTTACAAGTTATGGGTTCGATTTTCACTTGCAAAATGAAAAAAGAACTCCTGACTTTCCCCTCTATTTTTTAGCGTCATGCTGTTGCTCATATCAAGGTAGTCAGGGGGAACCTTGTGTTACAACATTCCGTCCCACTAATTTCGTAAGTATATTCTAAAATATTTTATCCAAGCAACATCATTTCCACAACTAGTAGCGCACTCAACCAGAAGATTCCTTTACTACCATCAATTTAAACAAAAATAAGACTGTATTTTATGAAAAGCAGTTTTGTTGATATTACGAAGGACAATTTATATTAAAATACTTCTGTAAATTGCACTTCAAATAAAACTAAAGCAAAAATTCCCTTGGCAATGGAGCCGGAATAAGCCGTTTACGTCGTGAAATATTGAAACACTAAGGTTCAGGAAAATAGTGGTAATAAAGAGCAAAGACTTTACTAGAATTTTCTTTGACAGAGCGTAACGGAGTGACGTTTCACTAAAATCTCTGTGAAATTTATTTCATATAATATGAAATCAATGATATTTATTTCATTTTATAGCCTATAGCTTTTTATGTATGTATATGTAAAATAGGATTTATATCAAGTTCCTTCCTAAAGGTTCTTTCCTTATGGCATTTTCATCTACATATATAATGGTAGGCAGAGGGAATCTAGTGTAAAGACATTTCGTTCTTCACCTTCCAACCAAATGAGATATTGCGTGTCGAGTGGTGGAACTTAACAATACGATTTTTTAGGGTTCCGTACCTCGAAAGGATAAAACGGAACCCATATAGGATCACTGAATTGACCGTTCGTCCGTCTGTCAAGACCTTTTGTCTCACGAGCGCGTAGAGCTATCAAGCTGAAATTTATATCAAATACTCAGGTCTACTGTCCCTTGGAGCTGTGAAAAAAATCTATTTGAAACTCAGGGAATTAAAACCAACAGGATTCTTCCCGTGAACTCACTCTCAACCAATCTCATCTCACTTTCATTCAATCTTGAAATTTGGTACAAAGCAACGTCTTATAGCACAGATATACGCCCAATATTAATAACCTATCTCCAATGTCAATCTTAGATTGTTTCATATATTTTTCAATCTAGAGATTGGATAGATGTATGAAACAATCTAAGATTGACGTTGGAGATAGGTTATTAATATTGGGTGATAGGAAACATAGTGAACAGTTAAATATTATTGGTATTTCATAGAAAAAAAACATTACAAACTTGTATTTGTAGTTTATTTGTTATTATCTGAAATTGATTTTTTTTTATTCAAATAGATATACTTCCCCATGTGGAAAGCGAATCCATAATTATAGTGTTTAAAGTCTGACGTTATCCCATAGCCCTCTGGCGGCTTCAGTTCTTTATTTTTAAATATTTACATTAATACTTAATTTGAGCCCGGTCGTGTGATTGTAAATATACGTGGGTTCGATTTCCACTTGAGTGAGTGTAATATTTAATATTTTCATTTCCTCACTCTGATAATGAGCTAAAGCGCGGCGTTGAGTTTCGCCACTCAACACAGTAGGCTTCCAGAATTCGTTCACAAGTTCCTGCCTTCCCTGCTATGATCACGATGCAGCATGAAGCAAAAAAAATGTTATATAATTTTATATAAACCATATTGTCGAAATGTACGAGCCGGATTCAAAGCCGCTACCTACGCTTGGAAGAACAAAATTAGAAAAATATCCACCGCTGCACCACAAAAGAGTCTTTCCTTTTTGATATTAGTTGTTTGCATCCATCATGTTGAAAGATCTAATGCACTATCAATGGGTCAGCGGTTGACACGCCATTTGTCAATGTCGCCTCTCTTATCTATACACTATAGCCTATAGCCTATAGTCCGTTGATGATAAATAATATATTAATATGTGATTGAAATAAAAATGGGATTATTAGGAGGCAATTGTGGAGAAGCTGTGCGATGGTTTTGTGTTGTTTTCCAGTTAGGGGATATTATAAGGTATATTTTAATTATTTCCTATTTCCGAGTTCGGTTAACAAAGTGCGGCTTTGAGTTCGGCGACTCAACACGCAATTCGGAAAATGAAGACGGGGGTGTCTTAATATTTCCATATTTAGGTATATATTTTTATAATTATATATTAATCAAAAATCTATCAATATAATTTTCACACCGCACACAGCAGCGTAGGCAGAGGGAACCTAGTTTTAAGACACTCCGATCTCCACTTTCCGCCGAATATTGATTTCCGTTACGTTTGCTTGAAAATTTATAAACTTTATCGCATCCGATGACACTACAATTCTTTTATAGCATAAATCTGATTTCCTTTCCTGGAGGACAATGAAACGAGAAGTTTTAATTTTAACCAAAACAACTCCTGCTCAAAACATATACAACAAACAACACTACATAATTGAATTTACATATAACTCACCGAAAAGTATAACTAGCTTCTCACTTTCAATATATCTCACATATACTGAAAGACTGACACTAAAATGATTCATATGATTAAATATAATATAATAAAATATATCTTCTTAATATGCTGCCTGTCTAGTAATATGCCTCCTTTTTATATATCAAATAATCTTTTTCTATTTTGGAGTTTGATCCCCACTCGGGGAAGTGAAATATTTATTTAAATTTATGTTTCCTCCAGAATTCGGCGGAAAGTGGGAGTGGAGTGTCTTAATACTAGGTTTCCTTTGCTTACTTTACTGTGTGCAGGATACAGCGTGAAGCTGGTTTTGATTTTTTTAAATACTCTTTTCCTATCTCGATACGTTGTTAGTGGGACAAGTCTTATACGTCAAGAAATATTTTATTAGGTAACGATATAACATTCAATTTCGTTTTATTAGAGTTGAAAATTTTAGGTTTTGATTACAATGTTTATGGAGCAAAGAACTAACAAACATTTATAGAGAAATAAGCTGAACATATAAAATTGGGATTTGGGTCGAAAAAGTGCATGGCTAGGTTTTGTTACCCAATATGCTGTAAAATAAGAAATTTTATATGTATACATATAATAAAATTATAACTGATTGTTGTCTGAAACAGGGGGAAGATAAAGAAGAAAAACTATTATTGAGGACATTTATTAATACAGTAAAACCCAAAACAATAATTTTTAAAAAATGTATACGTTTGTCTGTGTGGTTGTTCACGCAAATCTGAGAAACAAATTAACAGATTTAAATGCAATTTTCACTATTGTATTGTGGCCTAATTGTTGTTGTATTGTGTCCTTAAAATTTAAAGTTGTTTTATTTCAATGATTATTATTATTATTATTATTATAAAACAAGTTTTATCAATTAAAAGTACTTAGTTATAATCGGCTGAAACTTCAGCCGATTATAACTAAAAACTAAACACTTTTAATTGATAAAACTTCACTTCTATGTACATATAATGCAATGTATTTATTATAATACGAAAGTAATTTAGACAATTTAATTAATAATAGCGTAATTGAAGCGGATGAATCCGCAAGCTGTTAGAAAGCAGTGAGAATGCAGCCACGCCGCTTTTTTTTTAGCCTGTTTTCGAGACATACTGAGTCAAGTGGCGAAATTTAACACTGCGCTCAGTATTACTAAACATCAAGAAACATTTTTAGGACCATAACGTGGTAAGAATAACTTTTAGATTAAAAACGTTAATTAGCAATGACATGAAACTGATTCAAATCGAGACCTTACTCACGGATTTAATGTCAATTTAACGGTTATTCACTATAATTGATGTCTCTGAGTGACTATTTAGTTATTTTATTTATAGCACCATCCTACACGAGAAGAATGCAAGAGAAATCTGAAAGGCCCAAGGAGATTTAAGACCTGGAAGAGGGTGTATAGATCAGAGATTTTTGTTGTGTTGTGTGTTTTGTGTGCTTTTGTAGACTTGTAAAGGCGTTTGACAGAATTTATGGGAGATACTTTCTGCCGGATTCTGGAGGCATTACGTGTTGAGTGGCAGAANTTCGATCCCCACTCGAGGAGATGAAATATTTACTTAAATTTATATTTCTATTTCTTCGCTCTGGTGTCGAGGCTAAGCGCAGCGCTGAATTCTGCCACTCAACACGCAATGCATCTACAATTCAGCAGAAAGTGGGGAACGGAGTGTCTTAACACTAGGTTCCCTCTGCCTACCCTGCTGTGTGCGGGATACAGCGCGAAGCTGATTTATTTATTTTATTCAGGTAAAAAAGGTATAATAGGTAAGACGGGTAAATACGTAAAATCAACAATACGTTTTACTGCATTCTACTAAAAGGCAAGTGATCTAGAAAATTATTCGTTTTATAGTAAAACCGTTCTTCTTAAAACGAAATGTTTTATCGTCTTCAATAAATTTTGCGGAACTTGTTAGGTATGGGTGTGCTTTGCGATGTGAATTTTGAGGTGGCTTTGGCTTGCTTGTCTGTTATATTTTAAATTTTTATTTACTTTTTAAATATTTCCTTGCTACTGTAAAAGTGTTATGATATGATAGTTCAAGTAAAGTAAAAGTATTAATACAGTTAAAGTACTTTTGTTTTAAAAAAAATAATTATAAAATATAAAAAAATATTTAAATATATTCAAAATTTAAATATAAAAATATTCAATTCTGAATTTTTTAATCATAAACGGAAAGTGGCAACGTTTTGTTACTATTTCTATCATTTTCTTAAATTATGATCTTTATACATGTACGAGTATGTACATACATAAATATATATATATTTTTATATCTAATGTAACTTCCTTAAAATAAGATAACACGAATAAAACAGTATCTTAACCGTTTACACGCATCTCTCAATTTCAATATATGTGGCGGAATCCAATACCGCGTATCTCTACCGCTACCACATAGGTTTACCACTTTATCTTAGGAGCACGAAAGCTAATTTAAGTATACACAGATATCAAAATATTGAGCGTCCATTGGCGGAACCCAACGCCGCAATTTATTTTACAAAATCATAGAAATAAATTTTAACATATACTACGAATGATTATTAAAACAGTATTCCAGCAGCGTCTTCTATATACTTTCAAATCACGTATCTAAAACTGAACTGGAATTTCTAGCGTTCACTTTGTCAAGTTTCAAATTATATACCAACATTGTAACGTTTGAAGTTTCACTCTCATGTAAGTATTTATAGACTTTTTAGAAGGTGAGTAATTTAATTTATATTCACGTTGTATCATAGCAGGGTAGGCAAAGAGAACCTGGGAACCTAGTGTTAAGACACTCCGTTCCCATTAGGACGCTTCCGTTCTCCACTTTCCACTCAATTCTGGAGAAATAGGATTAATTTATTCTTCGCATTTTGTCTTTTTGAAAGGCATGGAGGATTTAAAGGAATTCTATAAATTACGTTATTGTAAAGTTGAATAATACTTTTGCACTGCACTTGTCTGGTCACATTTATCTCAGAACTGACGATCGTTTGGTGAGAGCGGCTCCAAAAGTAAAGAATGCCAAAGATCGAACCACATTTTCATGTGGTGTGGTGGTGGTAAATGTGGTGGCTACCACATTTTTATAAGGAATATCATCAGGATTTTTTTTTGTATTAAGTTACGTATAATTGATTCACTGATTATTAAAATTTTTTAACTCACGCGTTTCTTTTTATGTAAACCACTGTTTTTATGTATGTAAAACCGCATAAAATATAAATGTTGGATTTCACTTAAAATAATTGCGTATGTTTTTGCAACGCTGTTCCAGTGTCCGAATGAGTTTCCTCCACAATACAAATATAATGGCAGAGTTCTGATTAAATTTTGCCATATTATACGAGTAGGTACCTATATTAAAAACTATAAATTCGAGATATTAATTGGGATAGGTTGCTTCGTAAATGACTTTGGATTGGAACGTTCTTGTAAATTTTTATTTTTAGTAGAGATACGAATATTAAAAGGTGTATGCTTTTTTATTGTTTCAGTTTTTAGGGTTCCGTTCTTCACAAAGAAAAACGGAACCCCAAGTCCATCAAGACCATTTCACGTAATCAAGATCACGTGGAGGTATCAAGTTGAAATCTATATAAAAAATTTAGGTCTATGGGCCTTTGACTTCAAAGTCAACTCAAAAGAACAACAACATAAGCTTTTTTTATGCATCGATTTTGCTATGTTTTGTATGAAATTCGCCGCGTAATCAAAACACACTGTTAGCAAGACAAACCGTGTACAGTGGTACACATTGTAGTTTTGAAATTTAGCACAGAGTGAGAATTTAAAATAAAAAATAAGAAAAAATCTACAAATTTATAGTAATTTTATAGAAAAAGCTCATTACAAACTTACATTAAGTAGAGTCATAACCGGTTTTTGTTCATTTCTTCTTATTTTTTGTTCCGTAGACTTTTTTATCGATATTCGTTTAGGGTGGGTTTACGTACCTCCATACCAATTTTTTTTTTACGTAACAATATTGATATTCTTATGTTAAAATGCGTGTTTTAAAAATATAAACCTGCCTCTTGTATCAACTTGTTTATTAGTTAAGACCGCTTTAAAATCGTTGCGTAGTTTGAGAGATTGAAGTTTGCATCAGTGTGGAATAACTTTGGCTTATACTATGTAAAACTATGCAATCAATTTTCTAACTCAACGTGCATTTTTTTCAATAAGTCATAGTCAATAAGGCATAGTTACATATTCTCAAAAAAATGGGGGGAGGGGGCGGTTGTTTTCTATACACGCATGTTCGAGCATACCAAGAAAGTGTGATATAAAATATCTATAAATAATCTTTTAAATCACCTAAATCAGCTTCACGCTGTGTCCCGCACACAGCAGGGTAGGCAGAGGGAACCTAGTGTTAAGACACTCCGTTCCCCACTTTCTGCCGAATTCTGGAGGCATTGCGTGTTGAGTGGCAGAACTCAACGCCGCGCTTAACCTCGACACCAAAGCGAAGAAATGGAAATATAAATCGGCCTCAAATAATCTTTTATATAGAACTTTTTTGAAGTTTCATGTATCATATGCATGCAAAGGATACGCAGAGGGAACCTAGTATTAAGATACTCTGTTTCCATAACGACAGTTCAGTTTCCCATTTTCCAACATTTTCTCGAAGCATTGTGTGTTGATGGCGAAACTCAACACCACGGTTTGTCTTGCTAACAGATTGAGGAAAGAAAAATATAAGCATTTCATTCCTACGAGTGGCAATCGAACCCACAAGCGTCACGCTTACAATGCGTAAGTGCCTCTGCGCCACGACGGCCTCTATCTCATTTAAATTGAAATCATAATACATTATAAGCTCGTCCGTCTGTCTTGTCGTCGTGGTGTAAGTGCAATATTTGTGAGTAATACTTTGTATTTGATCCACAATGGAGAAATTGATTATAAAATCAAAATCGGCTTCACGCTGTATCCCGCACACTGCAGGGTAGGCAGAGGGAACCTAGTGTTAAGACACTCCGTTCCCCATTTTCTTCCGAATTCTGGAGGCATTGCTTGTTGAGTGGCAGAACTCAACGCCGTTTTTTAATTTTTTTTTTTAATATTTTCATTTTCAAATTTTGTTATACAAAGCGATGATGATTTCCACCACTTAACACGCAATGTCTCGAAAATCAGATAGGGGGGGGGGAGGTCCCAGTGTCTTTATACTAGGTTTCCTAGGTTCCCTGCGATTATTACAAAATAATAAAATACAATATATAATAAACGTAATACAAGAAAATAATTCAATAAAAAATATATAAATATTAACCATAGAAAACACGAAACGTGGAAACGCCGAAAAAATTGTATATCATTTGATTTTTCATAAAGCAACTTTATTACAAAATTTATTTGTATTGGTTCCCTTCAGGCAAATATTTACATTTGAATCTTTAATAAGTCCTCGGAGGTTTTCTCTAATAAAAACCTTAACGTTTAATAACATTCTGTTTGCTGTGATCGTAGAATTTAAATGAATTTCTCGAAAATTAAATATCCAAAATACATATAAATATATGTCATTTAAATTTAAATGAACCGGCTTCATGCTGTATCCTGCACACAGCAGGATAGGCAGAGGGATAGTGTTAAGATACTCCGTTCCACATTTTCCGCTCAATTGTGTAGACATTGCGATTGAATGGCGGAACTCAATACCGCGATTTGCCTTAATACCTTGATGGGAATGGAACCCATAACCTGTCGCGTTCACAATTGCACTTTGACCTCTTCGCTACGACTGGCCTACTGGATATATGTAATTTGGTATTGAATAATGTATATATTTTTGTTATTTATATATTATATAGGATAATTTTAAACACACACACATGTTTGAAAAAAATATTTATTTTTTCTCTATCTAAATTACTTTCGTTATCTAATATTATTGTCATTTTTAAGACATTATACTTTAAAAACTAAAGATTCAGTAAATTATATTAAACATTTATATTATAGCAATATTGTCACATTCAATTTATATTGATATAACTTTTTTATTTATGTAACTAGATTTGGGAAGTTTGTCAAACTACATTATTAAAAACTGCATTCAAATCTGTTTAGCCGTTTCTGACACTAGCGTGTATAATATATTTACTTACATGGCTTTTATTTACAAATACCGATGAATTACAGTTTCAACGGAGTGTCTTAACACTAGGTTCCCTCTGCCTACCCTGCTGTGTGCGGGATACAGCGTGAAGCTAATTATTTTTTATTATCTATACATAAATTATTAAAAAGAAAAAGATACCATGAAGTTTTTTGTTTATACTAAAATAAGGCGGTATATATTTACATAATATATTAACATTAAAAGGTTTATGATAAATATACACATTTAAATCACGACTAAACTACAGATTTTATTAAAATTATGGTGAGTTTATATACATAATCAAATAAAAAATTATTACTTGACTAACTTTAAGCATTATTTTATATAAAAAAATAATTTATTCTATATATATTTTTTTTTAATTAATTTTACTCACTAATAAACAAGTAAAATAATATAAAATATATTATATAAAAAAATTACAATATAAATAAAAAATAAACTTACCGGAAATAAGGGAGGCTGATTCAATCACGCAATTCCGGCAAGAAAAGTATCACCAAAAACAACAAAGCTTTTCGTACACGTCAGCAACTTTCGGCGAGACGTACGTTCCGCCCGCGACCGAGTTTACTACTGAGCGTCGAGGGAATATGGACAAGGGGTGTTTAATAGATAAAATTTAAAGTTTCGACCCTACTTTGTGATTTTTTTTTAATATTTGTTAAGATTGTTAGCTTAGGTGTGGGATGGCTATGATAGGATAACGCGATGTTTTTTTTAGGTTCACGCTGTATCCCGCGTATAGCAGTTTAGGCGGGAAGGCGGAAGAAGGAAGGGAAGTGTTAATTTGTTTCATTCCCCACTTTATTGCTAATTTTGAAAACATTGTGAATTGAGAGGCGTAACTCACCGCCGCTCTTTACTAGATCTCAGAGGAAAGAAATGTAAATAATCCCACGAATGGGAATCAATCTCACAACCGTTGTGCTTATAGTTAGAGGCTGCGTCATGGCGGTCTTTTTTTCATTTTAATAATTTCGATGAGTTTTATCTATCATCTTCATATTTAGTTATTGTGTGTATCTGTTTAGATGTAAATAGACAATCAAAATGTTTGTAATGTTAGTTTCTTGATAAAAATAAAAGTTTATTATGTCAATAAAGCCTTTTTTTTTGCTTTACGCTTTATCCCTAGCGGGATAGGGGGAATGGACAGGTCTTCAAGCCTGTAGCGTCTGCGTTCCTCTTTTTCCTCGTCCACTGTCATCAACCTCTTCATATATTTTGCTTTGTACATGACCTTCCTCCAGTATCGACATCAAATGTGTCACTCCGTTTCCCATTTTCCGCCATTGCGTGTTGAGTTGCGGAACTCAACGCCGCGCTTTGCTCGAGGGGGAAATGAAAATACTAAACATTAATTAATTCCCCCGAGTGAAAATCGAACTTTGTGAGTTCGTTCCTTTTTTCAAGAAATAAACTCGCTTTTCAATATCAATAGATAATTTTCATTTCTAATATCGAATAAGAGGACAGCTGCAAGGTAAACAGAATATCCAATTAAATTAGATTTACTCCATAATATGATTGCTTGATAAGATACCCCAAAAGTAATGGGTATTGTTTCGAATAGACTCATTGGCAACCCCTGTATGAGTCACCTAATTTATAATGTCTTTTGACAGTGTTGTGGTCTAGTAGTATTTTTTTTATCTTCTCGTTGTACTGCGTAGCAGGGTAGATAGAGGGAACCTGGGAACCTAGTGTTAAGAAACTGCGATCTCAATTCAAACACTTTCGTTCCCCACTTTCTGGTGAATTCTGAAGGCACTGAGTGTTTAATGGCGTGATTAGCATCTGACTGTAAACACGGTGGTTGCAGGTTCAATTTTCACTTGAAAAATTTAATTATTTCCATTTTTTTCGATTTTTGAAGAAGACACCGCGTGGCGTTGAGTTCAGCCACGCAATACGCCATTACTCGTAAATTAGGCGGCGAGTGTAGCATTTTATCGTTTCATCCTTCTGGGTGTTAAAGCTGAAAGCTGCCTTCACATTTAATAAAAAAATGTTCCAATTTCACTTAAATATGTTCATGAGAATATTGATATTTTATATATTTTTTTTGGTAGCTTAAAGGAATGTTTAAAAAGTGTCCATTTAAGATAAAAATGTCAAAGTCATGAACAATTATGATAACCATTTGCTAACTTGAGTCTGTAGGACCCCAAACATCTTTTGATGTCTACTTTCACTCATACAATTTTATTATACCTGACATTTCCTATATCTGTATAGATAATACAATTTTGAACCAAAATATTTTATTATTGGTTTTTCGGCATTCTTTGATGTTTGGGTTCCTTCGATAGTGTTATCACCAACGAATATTTTTTTTGTGTAAAAACAAACTATGTTTTTTATCTATGAATGTTTAGAAGGAACAGTTCAATAATGACCCTCGACTATATTTAGTACTAGCGTCCAGCTCGCGGCTTTGCCCGCTAAAACTAAAAAAATATTAATTAACTAACCTGAATTACTTTTGTGTTCTAATAATATTATCATTTTAAAGATAATATGCTTAAGCAAATATATACACTGAAAACTTATGCAATGAACTAATATTTTATAGCAATTAATATCGACAAAACCATTTTTAATTATGAACGGATTTAAGTGAAATCAACACTAAATGTTAAAAGAGGTTTGTCAAAATACGATAGTGAAAACTGGATTTAAATTGGCTAAGCCGTTTTCGAGATTAGCGTGCACAAACGCAAGAGAACAGACAAAATGATTGAAAAATCATTGTTTCTTTTTTTTTCAGCTTCAGCTGTATCCCGCACATAGCAGGGTAGGCAGAGGGAACCTAGTATTAAGACATTTCGTTTCCCACTTTCTGCCGAATTCTGGAGGCATTGCGTGTTGAGTGGCAGAACTCAACGCCGCGCTTAACCTCGACACCAGAGCGAAGAAATGGAAATATAAACTTAAGTAAACATTTCATCTCCTCGAGTGGGGATCGAACTCACAACCAGTTGGTTTTACAGTCACACCTCGTGCCGCTGCGCCACGACTGGCCTCGTTTCGACTGATCATTGTTTCGAGTTATATATTATTGTATAATTTTTTATTGATATTCTCATATATTTTCCATGTACAGACATCGATTAGTCACAATTTTATTATATATACAGATTATCAATTTAGTGTAAGATCATTTAGTCTAAGTGTAATCGCCATAGTCTGCCATGCCAAATGATTTATAAAAAGTTACCTATCGCTTTACCTCCTGCTTGATTTTTTCCTGACTGCTAAGGAAGGGTTATGTTTTTCGCGCGTATCTTGTATGTATGTATGTATGTATGTAATATCCTTTATTACCCCATATCTCCAAAACCGCTTAACTGATTTACATAATTGAGGTATCGTTAGATTCGTCTTAGCAGCCTAAGTGTTCTTAGATAGGTGACGTTAAAAAAATAATCATGGCGGCTGTGGGACGCCGCTGGACTTAGTAAAAAAATATATTTTCGAATATCACAATGTGGGTATCAAATTCAAGAACTCAATACGAGGAGGAGGAGGAGTTCCCATGAGATACGACCGGGAATGCAAAAAAGGGACCGAATATTTACATGCCCTAACAATCCTAATGAATCTTAACAAAAAAGTTAAAAATTAAAAAAAATATTTAAAAAAACAAAACCCCGACTGCATAAAACTATAAAGAAAAAAAAACAAATTTATTAAGATAAAAAGTCGGGACCTATAAGTAATTCTTCAATCAATAAAATCTTTACCAGGAACCGCGCATAATTTTAAAAAGGTCCCGACTGTTAATCCTAATAAACTATTGGGCTACTTTTTTGTCTTTTTAGTTGTATGCAGTCGGGATTTTTGTTTTTTAATATATTTTTTTATTATTTTATTCTATAATATCTTCACAAACCAAACAACATAAAAATAATAATTTCAAAAACAACAACTTCTCTCATAAGTTTCTCCGTATAAAAGACCAAAATTCGCTAAGATTTTTAACTTGATGATTTAACGGACTAAAGTAAAGTTTAAAATAAAAGATTAAATAGAACTCCTTGGACTATAACACAACAATGAGTGGAGTACTCTCAAAATATGCACTCACTTTGGGAAGTGCTACATAATAATTTCAAGTACACAGCAGTAAAACACGAGTATACACTTAGATCTTTTCTAAGGAAAAATAAAACTTGGTAACCAAAAGCTCCTTTTTACAATAGCTTATTAAAAACGCGTGTCTGTTTGTTTGTAGTTCTTGAGATTTTGTGGTGTCGGATTTTTTTGTATGCGTACTTGGAATAAGGTTACCTTTCACAGAATTAGGGCTTTGTGGCGGTAGAATATTTGAATGTTTTTTTTTCTTTTAAATCAATTTTGTATCTATTACTGTTTTATAACTACCCGTGTAACGAAAGCAATTTTTCGAGAGATTATTTTGAAAAATGTTTATAATAATAAACATTTTTGTGCGGCGTTGAGTTCCACCACTCAACACGCAATGCTTCCAAAACTCGGGGGAAGTGGGGAACAGAGTGTCTTAGCACTAGGTTCCTTATGCCTACCCTGTTGTGTGCGGGATACAGCCTGAAGATGATTTTTTTTTATAATTATATATATAAAAACTTATTTTATATATTTACGTACAATTGACAATTATTTTTAAAATTACTGACAGTTTGTTCTGTATATTTTTAATTATTTCTATAATTTTTATTGACCATAAAAAAGTCCCATAATAATATATTATCAAAGCTAGTGTGAAAGGAACATAAGACAATGCTAAGTAACAAAAGTTTGGCGCCATTGTTGAATTTCAAAAGTTCTCAGGTAAAATCCTTTTATTACTTCCATAGTGGAAATAGTTAAGTTATAAATAAATAAGAAATAAATTTCTCATGTATATTGTACATAAATTTTGCCTGTTTAAAGCCACTTTGTGATTTTGTTATATTTTGTTACATATATAATAAAATAATACAGGCGTTGAGTTTCGCTACTCAACACGCAATCCCTCGAGAATTCGTCAGAAAACGTGGAACGGAAGTGTCTGAAAGGTAACGGACTGTGTTAGTTTCAGGTTCCCTTGTTCCTTCTGCCTTGTCCAGGTATAGAATTAACAAATATTAATTTCGAGTAATAATATTGTATCTATTTGAAGTTTTTAAAATATTTCAGGAAAATCGACCCAAATTTGTAAAAAGTGGTTACGCATACATTGTTCATATAATATATGATTTTATTGTTTTAAACACGATGAAAGAAAGCATATATTTAAATTATTTTCATTTTTCCAGTAAATTAAGACAAAACGCGGCGTTCCTCCATTTAGTATGCAATGTTTAAAAATTGAGCGGAAACTCAGAATTGAAATACCCTAACAATATCTCTAGGGTAACTATACTTACCATGCAATATGTGGAAGTTATATGCAGCTACAAATCTAGATCTTAAGTAGGCTTCAAGTTAAGGCTCGAGGGAGTTAATTATTTTTATTTCGTCGCTCTTTCAAGCTCTAGACAAAGATCGGCGTTGAGTTCCAGCACTTAACACGAATTATCTCCAAAACTAGACGGGAACTTGGAGTATCTTAACGGAGGTTCCGTCTACTCTTATTATATGCCAAATACAGCATAAAGTAAAAAAAAAGTTTCTTCCCATAAACACACCCCAATAAAATCAAAATATTAATAAACGCAGAACAGCAAATAATATTTTAATAATTCATAATAATAGTACGTCAATATCTATACAAAGAATGGTCCAAAAGTGATTACCACTCAATAGGAAATACGAATCCTTTATGAAATGTTGAAAAAGCTATAAAAAAACCAAAATACGTGTTATATTACCAACGTTCACCCTCTGCTATGAAATTATGTTAATTTTCTTATAATAATTTTATTCCATTTTATTCCTAATTCAACGAACTAAGGTCCAAACTTGGCCAGCCATTGATTGCCAAGAAGGGTGGGATCGCCCTTTTATAAAGAGATTATTAGAAAATCTCCCATACATTTTCATAGTCGGGCGCGTGTTACATAAAGACTAGTATGAGTAAACTTTAATAAAAATGCATTATGGGCAATAGTCTTTTAATATCAGTAATGATAAGTATTAACAATGCGAGTGCGTTTGGTTGTGTTATGGTTTTATTATCTTTAAAGGATTATTACTATAAGTATCGGTTGTGGGTTTGATGTTCAGTTGGGGGAATGAATATATTTAAATATTATTTACATTTCCCCCGCTCTGGAAGACAAAACGCGGCGTTGACTTCGCCGCCTTGGTAAGATTCCAAATTCTAGTCAAAACGTCCAATTTTTTGAAATTTGACGGAATGTGAAGATTATTAATTTCTCGTTCTGGTGCGCGGCGTTGAGTTCCGCTACTCAACGCGCAATGTTTCCAGAATTCAACGGAAATTGGGGATCAGAGTGTCTTAACAGTACGTTCCTCCAGCCTACCTTGTTATATACAACGAGAAGCCATAAAAAAGGAAATAATTTGGTCTGGATAAGCAATATAGCAGGCAGGCCTATATATGACCTTCCCCGCCCCCAATTTTTGTAGATATTTTTTCTTTCAATTTGTTTATAAGACCAGTTATATGATTTTGTTCATTTCATAACAGGTATATTAAAAAAAAACTTTATCTAAAAAAAACAGGCAAATTTTATCTCACAAAACGATAGCAACTCTAAACCGCACGGATTATCCTATATTTGCTTTTAAAACGGTACGCGTGTTTTTTCGAATTTTCAAAGTCCCTTTGTATGTTTGCGAGAACAGTTCAACTAAAAGTAAAAATGGCTGTAAATATAAATCTATACCTGTATACCTGCTGTGTAGTCGTAAATAACTGTGTGTTACAATGAAATGTCTACTATTGTGCGTAATTCCCAAAATGGCAAGAAAAGTTATTGTTTTTTGAGTGGGAATTGAACTCACAACCGTCGCGCTGATCAGGCGCTGTATGTCTGCTGTGTCTTAAGAATAAAAATGATGTATGTAAAACATCACGAATATAAAATATACTAATAATAAATTTAAATAATAAGTGAATTATAAGGAAAACTAAAATCTTTACTACTAACTACTGTTGTACTTGAGTTCCGTAACTCAACATGCAATACCTCCAGAGTTCGACGAATAGTGAGGAACGAAGATTTGTTTAAAATCATATATAGGCAATAGACTCAGATCCCAGGGCCCTCAGACCTACATCATTTTAACTAAGCTGATTTTTTTGTAGTTAAAACTGTATACGTTTGTAACCGTATGACTTACTAACTTGAAAGTGGGGCCAACTAAAGGTACATAATCACCGATGTGAAAGTAAAAACGTTTGTATTTAAATGTCTTTTTAAGAATAATGTAAAAAAATATATTTATTATTGCCAGACTCTTTACGTGGACCTTTTCTCCTGGTAAACTAATTGAGGTAAACTACGTTGTACTAGCAAGCCTAAATTTGATGTATACTATTTACGGTGCAATTTCAAGATTTCTTATAAGCATCCAGACCAATCCGATGGCTCAATCATCCTCCCAGAGAGAGACGTACTTTTAGTTGTTCTGATAGGCCCCAATTTCAAGTTAGTAAGTAGGTATGCATACTGTCTGAACTACACATTAGAGTAATCTCAAAATTTCAGCTTTGCTAAAATGACGTACATCTGAAGGCCTTGGGATCTTGGGCTACAATATTAATAACGGACAAAATATTTCTAGAATTCCAAGAAATTTAGACCAATCTGTGTTTCTGAGTAGGTCCTCTCAACGTGATGGTCTCTTCAAATATCGATATTGCCAATTGCTTAGAATTGAAATTGTATTTTAATTCCTATTATTACTAAAAAGCTGTAATTAAATTAAAGAAGGCGCAGTTCCGTCATAAAATATAAATAAATAAATTATTTTGGTTATATATAACATCGATCTAATTAAGTGTAATATCCATAAAATGTTTTAATTTTGAGGTCATCGTGTCACAGCGGCACAGAACACGAAGGTTGTCGGTTCGATTCCCACTCGCATAATCAATTTTATTTATTATTTTATTTTTCTCACTCTGGTGAAACAAAAAGCACTTTTAAGTTCCGCCACTCAACACGCGATGTTTGAAAATTGGACGGAAAGTGATCAACGGACTGCCTTAATACTAAGTTTCCACTGGCCAAACTGCTGTTTGCGTTAAGCTGAAAAAAGAATTTCAAGAAAAAATTAAACTTATTCTTAAAAAAAAAACGCACTACTCTGGTCACTTCCCTGAATATAAAATATTATGTTATATTATACTACCTTACTCCAAATACAATAATAACTAACTAAATCATGACATACTAGGAGTTGTTGACATCACACAATACTATCGCACATGTAATCTGACTCGTGATCAATCTTCACAATTGGGAATGGGGCTGAATGGGGCAGATGTGAAAGATTACTTTGTACCAACACCGGTTTCACTATCTTATGGTTCATTATGGAACAATGGATGAATTTTATATTATATTCTGGATTTAGTTAGTGCTTTGAACTGGAATTTTATGCAGCCGAACGAAAAACTAATGTTTAATTTGATTTAAGCAAAAAAAGAACAAAGATGAGGTGAGGCCAGTCGTGGCGCAGGAGCACAAAGTGTGACTGTAAAACCGACTGGTTGTGGGTTCGATCCCCACTCGAGGAGATGAAATATTTACTTAAATTTATATTTTAATGTCTTCGCTCTGGTGTCGAGGACAAGCGCGGCGTTGAATTCTGCCACTCAACACGCAATGTCTCCAGAAGTCGGCAGAAAGTGGGGAACGGAGTGTCTCAACACCAGGTTCCCTCTGCCCACCCTGCAGTGTGCGGGATACAGCGTGAAACTGATTCATTTTAAGGACAAAGATTTCTTATTTAAATTGAATGCAATTTTTATACTGCAGTTGGTAAGGATATTCTGTTCTTAATTTTCCTTCTGTTTCATAGGTATTGATGGTGCTCATAAACGCATTTTTGAGTTTTTCGCGCCGTTTGGACTCTATTGCTATTATTTCACTGTCCGTCCGTTGGTCACTAGGCTTTATCTCATGAACTGCGATAGGTAGTTAAAATTTTCAGATGATGTATTTTTATTGCCACTATAAATATAAATACCGAAAAAAAGATAAAACTTAATATTTAAGGGGATTTGCTCTCATGCAACAAACGTAAATATTGCCACCTTTAACGATAATAATGCGGAAGTCTTTGTGCGCGAGTCCGACTCGCACTTGGCTGGTTTTTCATAACTTGATCAAAAAAATAAATATTTATACTTAATTCAAATTAAATAATTATTATTTTGAACGTCTATGTTTATTTAATAGTGCTTGTAAAAATATATTTAAAAAATAATATTTTGAATTTGATTTGGTAAAAAGCATCACTAAGTTTGTTAAATAAAAATTATCGCTAGGTAGGCTTAGTGATAATTGAAAAAATATTTGATAAAAAGTGGGCAAGTCTACTTTGAAGTACCAAAATAAGACAGGTATGCTATGAAAAATTATCTATAAAGATAATATTTTTTTTATTTTTCTTTATTTGAAATTAATATTCTTTATTGGTTTCCCCACCATTACGTATTGAGTGTTGTTGCTCAACGCCGCACCTTGCCTCGTAGTCAAAGCGAGGTAAACGAAAATATTAAATATAAAAATATTAAATGGGGAATGGTTTAGGTGTTTTAATGAGAGCAGAGTATAATTAGGTTCCCAGGTCCCTCAACTTATCCTGCCATATGCGTGATTTAGCGTGAAGCTAAAAAACAAAATATTCTATATTTATTTTGTAATAGATCACAAGCCCTTTGAAGTACACAAGCTAACTCGACGATCATTCTATAGAAATAAGTTATTTTAATCGATAACTAAAACTTACTCACGTGTATAACATGGGATGCAATGTAACATGCCCTTATTTTGAGGGATATAATTTGTAGGCGGTAAGTATTTTTTATTTTTGGTTTTTTGATTGATATTTTTGTCAAATTGGTAAAGTGACACTGTTTTAGTGTATTTGTTCGTGTAGATAGAGGTGGATTCAAATCCTACAAATTATTAGAGGAACATTTTTTTAGTTTCACGTATCCCGCAAATAGGAGGCTAGGCACGGAAAAGTTAGTATTAAGATACGTCGTTCCCCACGAACTACCAAATTTTCAAGACATTCTGTGTTGAGTGGTGGAACTCAACGCCGCGACAAGAAAGTAACAAAGCATCTTATTGCCAGAGCGAGAACATGGTCGAGTGAGAATGGAATTATAATGACTGACAGTCAATCCACGGCCGAAACTAACAAATTTGGCATATAACTAGAACATATACAGAATGTCTCAAAATTCACATGGGAAAGCTGAAATATGTGATTTTTTATTTTACATCATAAAGTCCACACAAAAAAAATTGCTAACAACGAGCATTCTCGAAAAAAACTTCAAAGTAACATATAACCCTACGAAGAACACAAATATAGCTTTCAAATGACTTTGGCATCACAAAATTGGATAACCCAAACCACAAGCAGACAAAACTGTACATAATTAAATGAAAACAAACAAACAATACTAGTTTGCTTTGAATCGCTGTAGTTTACAAATTGAACTAAATTCGTTGAATAAGAATCACTCAGTTGGAAGGCCAGTCCCTTTGTGAAGTCCCATACGACCGCGCTACAACCTTATAGTAATAACAGCATTCCCCCAGATTAATTGTATTATTTTTGTTAGAAAGCTTTTTAGATTCGTTCAAACGTTTCTAATTTGTTGTTACAATATCTTAGATGGAGAGCGTGCCCTTTTTTTTAATACTTCAGAGATTTATCCATTTAAATGAATCGGATTTGTTGATTTTGTTTGTCTTTTGTTGTATTTTTTTTTTCTCTTAGAAGTTTTGCTAGTATAGGCCAGTCGTGGCGCAGCGGTACGATGTGTGACTGTAAAACCGACTGGTTGTGGGTTCGATCCCCACTCGAGGAGATGAAATATTTACTTAAATTTATATTTCCATTTCTTCGCTCTGGTGTCGAGGCTAAGCGCGGCGTTAAGTTCTGCCACTCAACACGCAATACCTCCAGAATTCGGCGAAAAGTGGGGAACGGAGTGTCTTAACACTAGGTTCCCTCTGCCTACCTTGCTGTGTGTGGGATACTGCGTGAAGCTGAAAAAAAATTTTTTTGCTCTTTTTGGATCCAAAGAGATCCTGGTGTTAAGACACTCCTTTCTCTTCGCATTACACAATGTATCAAACATTATGTGGCGAAACTCAATGCCGTACTTTGCCTTGTTACCAGACTGAATATATTAAGATAATACATTGTCCCAAGCAGGAAGCGAACCTATAAGTATCACAATCTTAAATGAACTATATAAATAATAAGTTTGTAATATTTTTTTTCTACAATAAACCTACTTATAAATTTCTATTCATTTACTTTGTTTCCGTTATATTTATTGTAAGTAGTCTATAAGTTAAATATTTTTAAACATCTTTAAAGTGTTATTCCACACATAGCAAAGAAAAATACTTATTAAGAATACGTATATTTTTTTAACGTATGGCTTTGTTGGTCACAGCGCTTGGACGGTTTCCAAAGGGACGCGGGTTCATACCCCTCTACGTTTAATTTTTTTTATTTTAAGTATATGGTCTATAAGTTAAAACTTAAATAAAATTACGATACGTTAATTTTTTTCTGTACTCTAGGGGACCGTCGATCGTCGTCGTCACGATCCTTAGATAAATGGTCTTATCAACCAGACAGACAGACGGATGTTTTCTTATTTTGAGATACGGAACCCTGAAAACATCACAAATAAATTATATTTAAAATCAAAATTAAATCAGCTTCACGCTGTATCCCGCGCACAGCAGGGTAGGCAGAGGGAACCTAGTGTTAAGACACTTCATTCCTCTCTTTCTGAATTCTGAAGGCATTGCGTGTTGAGTGGGAGAACTCAACGCCGCGTTTAGCCTCGACACCAGAGAGTTGGAGAGATAAATTTAAGTAAATATTTCATCTCCTCGAGTGGGGATCGAACCCACAACCAGTCGGTTTTACAGTCACACCTCGTGCCGCTGCGCCACGACTGGTTAAATTATATTTGAAGTTCGTTTTATAGAAAATGCAGATGCCCCCAAATTATGGTAAGTCCGTCTACTTTTATAACGTATACGTTGTACTTCCCAATGACCTGCGATTCTTAAGCTTTGTACGAAACCCCAGGGTGAGATTCCGACTCGCACATGATCGTTTTTTTATTGAATGTTTTCTAATAATGCTTGATGAGAAAGACAAGTCGTAAACATAACCTATAATTGCTGAAACTACACAAGAGCAAAGACCGACCACGGAAGCGAAATCTCAGGTAAAATATATTATAAAATATAATTTTTCATTCTTTTCCTTATAATAAATTCAAATGATGTCAAATATCTTTTCCTTATAATAAATTGAGGCCCTCGTGGCACACGGACACAAGAGTGTGACTGTAAGGGCGACGGTTGTAGGTTCGATTCTCACTGGGAGAATTGAAATATTTAATATTTTAATTTCCTCGCTCTGCTAACGAGGCAAAGCTCGGCGTTCAGTTCCGCCACTCAATACGAAAATAAAAAAAAAAGATATTTAACAACATAAATATTTTCCAAGTTTGTATATTCAAAAGGATCGACTATTAAAAATATATATGATTCATTCAATTAGACGAACTGGTGATTAATAAAAATTACAAGCAATTCTTATACTCCGGTAACGTAATTACTTTTTTCAGAAGCTCAAAGGATTTAGATAAAGGTCTTCAAAAGAAATTCCAAATTCCATTAAACCTTGTCCTTTTAAAGCTTAAGGTAAAAATAGAAGAGATGACTATCATATTAGTATCTGGTTAAATAATATTTGGAGTGATCATTAAGCTATGTAACATTGTAGCCTAATCGGAACTTGACTGTAAATGCGATGGTCGGTAGTTTGATTTTATAAATAAATATAATATATTATATAATTTTAGGTACGGAACCTTAAAATATATTTATATTATATTTTAAGGTTCCGTACCTAAAACGCACATCTTTATAAGATCATTTTGTTGTCCGTACGTCTGTTTGTCTTCATCTGTCTGTACAATTTTCTCAAGTATCAAACTTAAAAATCTACAGTAGTTAGAGAACAGAAAAAATAAGCTTCTATATCAACATAATCTGAAGATACTTTCATACATTGTTTTTGCTGCGTGCATCATAATGTATTTTGTATTCCACCGAATACTTCCCGTGGACCTCCAATTATTAAATTTAGTAAAATATGAGAACTTAAGAGTACAAGAATAAATCCGAAATATGTAGACTTATTGGTATCTCACAAAAAAATACCTACACAGTTCAGGTATCCTATACATTGCTGAGGTATTGTAGTCGTGGCGCAGTGGCACAAAGTGTGATTGTAAAACCGACTAGTTGTGCGTTCGATCCCCACTCGAGGAGATGAAATATTTATTTAAATTTATATTTCCATTTCTTCGCTCTGGTGTCGAGGTTAAGCGCGGCGATGAGTTCTGCCAATCAACACGCAATACCTCCAGGATTCGGCAGAAAGTGGGGAACGGAGTGTCTTAACACTAGGTTCCCTCTGCCTACCCTGCTTTGTGCGGGATACATGTGTTGACGGTAGCATGCATATACATATAACAAAATGCCAATTCGAAACGTTTCTATTGCGAGCCGTGCGTGAGTGACGGACATAAAGGAGAAGCGTGAACGCTTCAGAGCTACGCGATAATAATTCACCAGCAAATATACTGATACTGAAATGTGATAAATTGTATTTTATGAAGATATAAATAGACCACTGTATCTTTTATTAGGCTGTTTGATAAATGAATGAGGTTTTTATATGAGCAAATTTACTTGTTTTTTTGTTGTATTACAGTTGTTGTTTTAATTAGAAGCGTTCTAATAGAATTGTATGTTATTTTCGATTTTTGTCGGTTCCAAATCTAAAACTATATTTTTTTCGCATTTACCACTGTAACATAAATGTTAAAAATATTGCCTCAATGTTTTAAATTCAATAAGTTTTACCCAAAATGGCATTGTCTACATTTTATTAAATTGTTTAAATATTGTTTGTATTTAGGGGCCAGTCGTGGCGCAGGGGCACAAAGTATGACTGTAAACCCGATTGGTTGTGGGTTTGATCCCCACTCGAGAAAATGAAATATTTATTTAAATTTATATTTCCATTTCGTCAGGTGTCGAAGTAAAAGCGCGGCATTGAGTTTCGCCTCTCAATACGCAATGCCTCCAGAATTCGCTGGAAAGTGTGGAACGGAGTGTCTTAACGCGAGATTCCCTCCGCCTATCCTGCTGTGTGCTATAAATCTTACTACAAATATATATTTTTTAAATATGGACGTTCTTTTTTCCCATACGCTAAGCATTTCCTATTTATTTATCTAATGTCAGTCGTAACTAAGGAGTATTTAAAAATATCTGCAAAATATAAATATCTAAAAATATCTACGAAAATATAAATTAAAATAGTATTTTAAATAGTAAATGAAGTACCCCATAACCTAGTTCTCAAATTTCTCACTTGAAAATTTATTACTTACACTTTTTTTAGTCCCCTCTAAATTATTCTCTCACATGGAAATCAAAACCACAACATGTGTCAATGTAATAGAACCCAAAACAATAATTTTTTTGTCTGTTTGTCGCAAGTTAATTTAAGAAACGGTTTAATAGAATGCAAACTAATTTAAAAAACAGCTGAACATGTTCACAAGCTAATTTAAGAAACGGCTTATCAGAATGCAGCTTTCAAAATTGTGTTTTGGCAAACTTCCTTTAACAATCGTTTTATAAATAAAGGAAATATATCAATATTCAGTATTGTGTTCCTACATAATAACCCTTTTATTCAATTGGCTGAAAATATATTTTTTAATGTACAAATGTTCTTTTTAAAATGATAATTTTATTTGAACACGAAAGTAATTCATATTAGTTAGTAAGTGATTGTGTAACAAGCGGTCGAAACGAGGGGGTCGAGTACTTAGATAAAAGTTCAAAAAAACATTTTTATGAATTAAATATTTGAGGTTGTCGTGGTGTATACACGCGACGTTTGTGGGTTCGATTCCTAATCGAGAGAATGAATTATTATTTATATTTTTTTTATTTCATCACTCTGACACCAAGGCAAAAACCCAGCGTTCAGTTCCGCCGCTCAACACGCAATGCCTAGAAAAATTCGGCGCAAACTGGAGGACGGAGTGTCTTAACACTAGGTTCCCTTTGCCTACTTTGGTAAAAGCGAAAAGCAGCTGGAAAAATATATCCATATTTTTCTTCCATCAACCACTACTAACTTATATAACGACATAAAGTCGATACGTAGCATTTGTCGTAAATTGGTTTGCGACTGCACTAAGGAGCTCACAAAAGACTTTGTTCGTATCTTATTGTTGGGGAGACTACAAGATCTATAAACTAAATGTACACGGGTACTGAACTAGGATAGGAACCTTTGTTCGATATAATAATATTATTGTTGAAAAAGTCGTAAATTATATAATGTGAACGCGATAGTTATGGGTTCGATTTCCACTGGAATTAATGAATGATTTTTTTATATTTTCATTCCCTCGCTCTGGTGACAAGACAAAATGCTGAGTTTAGCAACACGCAAATGCCTCGAGAATCTGACGGTGAACGGGCATCAGAGATAAAATGCGCGGTTGAGTTACGCGAACGCTAAATACCAAAATGGCTTCTCCTGTACATTCTTAATAATGGTGGATGGCAAAGGCGTATTAAACATTAAACATATTTTCAAGTTTGATATTAAAAAAAGATTGTTGATTTGAGATAGTAATTTAAATATATTTCCTTTTCTTTTAATCATAAAAAAATTACATTTCATTCAATTACTATAAAATAATAGAACCTACTACTACCTACGTACTATGAAACTAAGCATATAAAGCTTATCATACGAAGACAGCATTAATATTCCGTTTACGAGTATGCTATAAAAGAACATTGTAGAGTCCGCGAATTTACAGTAGAATATCTCGATCGGAAATATCTTGTTATACATATCTTCTTTGTAGTTTCATTGTAACCTTTACTTTGAAATGTAGAGTACGCTTTAACGTAAATGCCACCTAAAGCTAAATAATGTTGGTATAAACGGAAATACTTGAACATGTTTCCCTGTGATCAAATAAAGTATGATAAATAAATATAGCATTTATTCTTGAATAGACAGGCTTCATTTGACATAATTTTGGTGTTTTGGGAGAGGGTTTGGGGAATGGGGGGGGGGGGTTGGATTTCCACTCGAGAAAATAATGGTTTTTGGTATTTTTCCAGATTTTTTAAGTCAGTTAAGTTAAAACGCGGCGTTAGATTACGCTACACAATACGCAATGTCTCTGTTTTCGACATAAAGTGTTTTGGTTCTTAGTTTTTCTGTGCCTTCCTGCTATGAGGTCTAAAGCATAAAGCCAAAAAAAATTATAATAAAACTAAATATATTTTTTACCTTCACGTGTCTGTCTTGAAGCCATCGTGGCACTTGCGAGAATGAAATACTGAATAAATGCCTCAAGAATTCGGCAGAAAGTGCGATACGGAAGTGTCTTAATGAGAAGCGGCATATCCCAACAATAGGTTCCCTCTGCCTCTGTTTTTCTCGAGTAGGAATCGAACCAACAACCAACAGTCGGATGTTGTACTACTGAACAATTGTAAAAATCTCTATATTATTGAAGCTAGTAACTTAAATTACTTAAAACATTTTCATATATTGCAATATTAAAACTAGAGCACTAACTTCTTCGTAGTATTTCTAGACGTCATCAATGCTGCCAACAGTGAAATTTATGATAATAACCTATCTGATGACCTATTTTAATGTTGCAATATTGGCAATAAATTTATTGAGTAGTATACTATAATAGTAGTAGTAGTAATAAATAAAAGAAAAAAAGATTCTTTTTTCATTACTTACATCATTTGCATCTGAAGCAGTAGTCAATTAAATATGCACATTGCATCCATTCAGAGATATTTTTATAATATAATTATCTAATAAACTCACTTAAGTACTTTATATNATATTAATACTATTAATAAAGAGGCGTCGTGGCCCAGGGGCTCAAGGATGTGACTGCAACGCGATTGTTATGGGTACAATCACTACTCGAGGAAATAAAATATTTATTTAAATTTTTATTTCTATTTCTTCGCTCTGTTGTCGAGGCAAAGATCGGCGTAGAGTTTCGCCACTCAAGAGCGAAGAGGGAACAGCAGTGTCTTTAATGGAAACGGAATACCTTAACACTAGGTTCCCAGGTCGTCTCGGTATATCCTGCTAAGTACAGAATACAGCGTTAAGGTTAAAAAAACGACTATTAATTTAGCTTCTTTTTTGCTGTACCCCTATATCCTGAATATATCAGAGTAGGCAAACAAGTCAACTGTCAAGTCACTCTGTTTTCCATTCCATGCCTGAATTGCGTACAAAATATCCTTTTTAACATAAATTTATAGATAAGTATTACAACAAAAATTTTGAATTGTATTTTATTTTCTTCTATCTCTAGGGCATAACGTGAGTCGCGTGCTACGCTTTGATAACATATCGTGTCACGTCGTGTGAATTTTATTTTGTTGTTTTAGTTTGTTAATTAGCTCCTTATATGCTTCATATTGTATAAAGAAATAACTTAAAAGAAATATTTAGCGCTATCTATCATGAGCCATATGTGTGTATTTTTATATACTAGCGTCTAATAAAATTTCTTTAAGATTCAATTTATTTATTTATTTATTTATTTAGAAATATTCTAGGTTCAAGGACTTGTTACCAAATGTAACAAGTTCTTGTAACAAGTTCTGTTCTTGTATAAAATTTATACAAAAAAAATATAATAAACGCACAATATTTTAAGGTGTATACCTTCATTGCACTTTGGTGATATAATTATAGACTATTTTAATGGTAATGGAAACTAACAATAAAAAAAATTACAATAAGAAGCAAATAGTTTTACATAAATATAAGCGAGAAATTTTAGATATTATAATTATCTATTATATTACTTTTAAAATTTTTAAAGTGTTATTCCGCACTTAGAGAAGAAAAATATTTATTTTGAAAATGTATAAAAATTTGAACGTAGCAGGACTCGAACCCGCGCCTCCTGGAAACCGACCAGGTGCACTGACCAGTAAGCGGTTTCCAGGACATCCGCTACATTAAAATTTTTTATATATTTTCTAAATAAGTATTTTTCTTTCCTAAGTGAGGAATAACACTTTAAATTTTTAAAAGTATGTAATATATTATTAGATAAACCATTCCCAAACATTCCCAACTTTCTTCCTAATTTTTTAAGACATTGCATATTCAGTGGCGGAACTCAACGCCGCATTACACGCAAGAAATAAAAATAATTCATTCGCCCAAATGGGAATCAAACTCACAACTGTGTTTACACTTAGACGTTGTACCACGACGACCTAGCCCTACCTAACGACAGGTAGAAAAAGATACCCATAACTGGAAAAATATATTTAACAAAGCGATTTATTTAAGCATAATATGTAAATGCGTGAAACACCTATCACCATCTAATCATAGCCATACTTTTACTACAATACATACCAAAATTTCGCGAACATAAATTTTCTGTGAAAAAAAATTCTCTTTTTTGCAGGTACCGTTGTCTATTTGAATATCAAAAAAGATATGTAAATAACAATAGAATTTCTTATATCCTTATTTATTGTACAGTAAATATACGTACATAATATATTTGGAAGGCACGCCTTGTTAGGGTTATTTTATAACGCGAAATATAATATATTACGAGGCCAGTCGTGGCGCAGCGGCACGAGGTGTGACTGTAAAACCGACTGGTTGTGGGTTCGATCCCCACTCGAGGAGATGAAATATTTACTTAAATTTATATTTACATTTCTTCGCTCTGGTGTCAAGGTTAAGCGCGGCGTTGAGTTCTGCCACTCAACACGCAATGCCTCCAGAATTCGGCAGAAAGTGGGGAACAGTGTGTTTTAACACTAGGTTCGCTCTGCCTACCCTGCTGTGGGCGGGATACAGCGTGAAGCTGATTTATTTTATTTTTATATAATATATTATATAAAATATTTATTTGCTTGAGACCGTCGTGGCGCAGGGGCACAAGGGTGTGAGTGTAACGCGGCAGTTGTAGGTTCGATCCCCAATCGAGGGAATGAATTATTGTTTATTAATATTTTTATGGCACCAACGCAAAAGCCCGGCGTTAAGTTCAGCATTTCAATACGCAAAGCCTCGAAAAATTCGGCGGGAAGTGGGGAACGGAGTCTTAGCACTGGGTTCCCTATGTCTACTTTGCTGTATACGGGATACACTGAGAAGCTGATTTGATTTATTTTTATTTACTTATGATTAATTTTCAGTCGCGCCCGCCGTTTTCGTCCCTGAGCTTAAACGAAACTACTTAAAGTTGTGGTTGACGCATTATAAGTTCCTGATGTAATTTTGACCACAGCGGGTTACGACGAGACAAACTTCCGCTTTATAATATTACTTCGTTTGAGTTTACACGCGATGGTTGTGGGTTTGATTTCCGTAGGAGGGTATCAATTGCTTTCATTGCCTCGCTTGAAAAGCGTGTCCTAAAGTTCCGCCATTCAACACGCAATACGTCAAAAATAAAAAAAACAAAAGTGAAAGTGGCGAACGGAGTGTCTTAACAATATGTTCACTCTGCCTACTTTGCTATATGTGTGATACGGTATGAAATAAAATAAGAATATTTATAAAATTTGTTGTAATCTACTCGTTTTGAGAGCTTAATTTGTTGCTAAAAAATTGTACAACCATTTTAGATTTACTTTGATCTAGAGGCAAAGGTTGTACGAAAAGACTAGAAAATAAAATTTTCATTTTACAGACCATACTCAAAACGCTGTATATGAAAATTTGATATTGTTTAAATTTTTCTCTTTTAATAACGTAAAGAAGAATAATTGAATATTTTGTATATACTCAAAACTATTTGTAAAAATCACAAGATTATGGAGTTTTAAATGAAACTATTTAACCGGATTAATCGCGTCTATTTAAGGTTTTACATTTTGGAAACCCGACGTTTCGAACACTTTGCAGTAGTCCATGGTCACGGGTAGATTATGGAGTCTTAAAATATCTATGAATGTAAACATGATGAAATTAATTATTTTCATTTGCCCCATTTAAAAAAAGACACAGTGCGGCGTTGAGTTCCTTTACTCAATACGCTATTTTTTATAAATTTCACCAAAAGTGGGGAACAGAGTATCTTTACACTAAATTCTGTCTTATCTTGATTTATGAGGAATACGGTGTACCTAAATCTTAAAACACAAACCACAAAAAATTGCTTCATGCTGTATGGTCATGCAGAGGGAACCTAATGTTAAGACAATTACACTTACCGTTCCAATTAAGACGCTTCCGTTTCCCACTTTTCACCGAAATCTAGAGTCAGTGCATGTTGAGAAGCGGAACTCAACTCCGCGGTTTGCCTCGTTACCAGAGCGAAGTAATGTAAATATTAAATATTTCATTTCTTCAAGTGGTAATCGAACCCACGACTGACCTCTAAATATTATAATCTAATATTTATTTTCAAAAGCACTAAAGCCAACCAGTACTATATTAAAATATATTGCACATATTACAATCTCCTAGGTGTGGTTGAAAAAGCATTTCCTTTGTACGTCACTTAATTATCCACGCCAAAATAAGCCGATCACTCACTGAAGGATCTTCACGCGAAGTAGGGGTGACTCACCGTGATGTAGTTTTAAATGGATATGTCTTTTTTGTAAAATTAAATTGTAAAGAAATTAATTATAAAAATGAAGTTAGTATTATTTATATTTATTTTAGCTAATAATAAATAAATATTGTAATTTAAAATACAATTATCTAGATATAGCGTGTTAAGTAGCAGCTCTTAACGCCACGCTTTGTCAGAGCGAAGAAACGAAAATAACTTACTCTCTGAGTGTAAGTCGAACTCACAAACCTCGCGCTTACAGTCAAAAGCTATGCTACTGCGCCACGATGGTGTCAATATTATATATTTCCCTGGTCAACAATAACTAACTTCTAATTTAATTGGTATCCTTATAAAATTTAATTAAATTAAATCAGCCTCATGCTGTACCTATCCCGCACACAGCAGATTAGGCAGAGGGTTCCCTCGGCCTCTGCTGGTGTTAAGACACTCCGTTCCCCACGTTCCGCTGAATTCTGGAGGCATTGCGGGTTGAGTAGCGGAACTCAACGCCGCACTTTGCCTCGACACCAGAGCGAAGAAATGAAAATAAATAAATAAAATAAAAAAAAAAAAATAAAAAATAAAAAAGCCTTTTATTTCTTGCTTCTTTAGTTAGTAGTTACATTTCATAGAATAAATATACAAGTTTTACGGTTAGTGTTAGTATTATTATTATTATATTGTAGTTAGTAAATTTATTGTTTGTTTGTTTAGTTGTTTTTCTTTTTTTTTTACGTTTATTTTTCATAATCATACATTTATATATTTATTTATCTATTTATTACTTTTTTTTTCTTCTATTCCTTTCTATTTAATAATTTTATTATTTCTAAATTTACTTTTTTTTTTTTTTTTTTAGTTATTGTTGTTTATTTATGTATATATATATGTGATTTGATTTATATTTTATGTACATATTAAAATATGTGTATTAGGCAAGAACCCCTGTGCAGGTGAAGGCCTCCTCCAAAGATGCCCAGTCTTCCCTTGACTGGGCTTTCTGTTTGTAGGATTTTATTTTGTTAAGTTTTATTTTTAATAACTTGGAGGGTTTTGGTCTTGATCTTCCACGGTGACCAGCCGGATTGGAAGAATTAATTAGTTTTTTGTTACATTTTCTGTTTATTCTATGTGAGAGGGGGTGTTAATTTCTACAAGACGTTGTTTGTATTTTCAAGCTTCTTTGAAGGGTAATTTGAGTTTTTTCCACTTAAGAATTTCAATAAACCCGGTTTTACTGGCCCCTCAGCAAGGCTGGAGGATCTGTGTAAGTTACTCCTAGTCTTGTTCTTTTTATTGAACTGTGTATTCGGTTCATTGTTGTGGCCGCTTTCTGGTGAACTGGAAAGCATACGTTTATGTTTGGTTGGAGAGTTCGGGTTTTTGTTAAGAATCTTTAATTTATCGTAGACCATGATCACTGAGTTTCCTTTTTCTTTTTCAATCTTTACTTGTTCTTGTAGTTCTTTTCGTTTCTTTAAAATATGCTCTGGGTAGTCTTCTTTTATATAGTATGTAGTATTTTTAAGTTCTTTCTTCTGTTTTAGTATATTTATTTTAACCCCAAGTGTTAAAAATGTGATTTTTATTGGTCTAGGTCTATCTCCTTTTTTGCCTATTCTTCTAGCTTCCTGTATGTCTCTCTGATCAAGTTTTACATTTAAGTACTTATTAATAAAACTAGTTAAGGTATTTTCCAAGTTTGAGTATGATGATTCAGTTTCTTCCAGGCCGAATAAAATGATATTTCTCTGTCTAGATTGTTTTTCTAAGAAATATAATCTTTTTTCTTGACTATCCAGCTTAACTTTGAGGTTCTCGTACTTTTCTTCCCAGGATTTAAATTTCTCGTCTAGTATACTATCAATATTCTGTGTAACTTGCTCTGTTACTTTTTCTCCATTTTTTAAAATCATTCTTTTCTGTTCGTCTAGTTCATTCTGAATTTTCCGTAAAGCACTTAAGACTTCCTCCATGTTTATTATTATTATTATTTCTTATTTTGATAATTTCTAAGAATAATAAAATATCATGTAATGTAATTATATGTAATGTCTTTTGTCTAGTAGCGAACTCTTGTGGCTCAAATTCGAACTGGTAACCCAATAACGAACTTTATCGATGGATCGTATACTTGGTTCTCGTTACTTACAAGGGATGGCGTTAGTTGCGTAAATAAGTTGTTTATTTCACAAATTTTTAACAAAGTTTCTTTATATATTTATGTATTCCTTTTTTTTCCCACAAAATTTATATTTAATTGGCACTAGTCACAGTTTCGCGAGTTTGATCACTTTAAATGTTGTATTTTTTTGAAAAAGTCATAAAAGACAACACACTAACGGTCTGTTTTTTGTTTTCACTATAAAACGTCTTTCACTAGTTATTTGTCCGTATCCACAACGTATGTCGTCTATCTTGGTATCTTCCACTAGTTGTCTTCTTTTTACTGACTATGAACTTGTATTCAATTTTGTAAAACGTAAAATAATACAGAGAACAATGTGAACCGTGGCTCAGTGGCGCCCCTCCTCCATAGAAATGAAAATATACATTTAAATAAATATTTCACTTCCTCGAGTGGGGATCGAACCCACAAACAATCGATTTTACAGTCACACTTTGTGCCACTTTGTGCCACGACTGGCCTCAACGGAGTCTTTATGCTTTTAAAACAGTATAATAAAATAAAAAATTACTCACTTTTACATCTTTGGTAGACAAGGCGGTTGTTTAATTTACCCATTGATTGCTCATTGTTGGGGTCCGTTCACATTATATGCTGGGGTGCATTTTAAGGGGTGCTCTGTTTACAAAACTTGTTTGATTAAGGGGTGCATTCGTTAAGATATCGAGTTTATATTAAATTATATCACAGTTTTTGTATTTGTGAGGAGGTTAAGATATGGATATGGTAATTTGGTTTGATATGAAATGTTTTTGTTTATCCAGTACAATTGTAATAGCAAACGTAGATTGCTTTAATATTTTTTTTACAATTTCGAGCCTGCATGTAGTAGGGTACGTCTAGAGAACATAGTGTTTAGTCACTCCGTCCCCCACTTTCTGCAGAGTTTTCAATTATTATAGACTTATAGATATTATTTGTTAAGTGATGGAATCAAGCACCACGCTTTGTCTTGTTACCAGGGCGACGAAATGAAAATATTCAATAATTGATTCTGTCGAACGGGAATCGAATCCACAACCAGTAATACGACAAATAACAATTTCATTTTAAATGAAGCTTAACAAGTAAATTATTAATAAAACGAAAAACGAGACTGCATAACCTAAATTAATAAATACATCAAGACAAATCAATCGACGTCTCATTTATCAAAATCAATTCACTGGTTTAATAATTACAAGGGAACAAAAAAATGGACATATACTCGTATACGCTAAAAACATAACCCTCCTTCTAGACTTCACCGCAGTCGGCTAAAAAATTGGGAAAAGTAAAACATTGCTTTCAATATCCAATATCCAATAATATCAAGGGATACTCATAAAAGATAAACCTTTTACAAAATATAAATTGAACCTGTGTTAAGTAATGAACTGTGTATTAATTGTATGAGGCCATGACAGTGGAACACCCTTTGACTGTAAACGTTATAGATGTAGGTTCGATTCTCTCGGAAATAATTATCTCGTGGTAAACACGGCGTTAAGTTCCGCTAAGTATTGAAATGCAATTCTTAACACCTGCTCCTGCTCTATGCTGGAGACGTGTAAAGCTACAAACAAGGGTAACTCAATCAACACACTCTCTTGAGATTTGAACCCCCACCTATAGTCTGCTCTCAATTTATTTACTTTAGTAAGTACTTTATTACCATAATGTATTAAACAAATAGCTTTTTTATATATACCTTCTAAACTACCCCTAATGCAAACTAATCACCAGGTATTACACAATCTACCCCTCGGTCTCTATACTGTCACGACAAAGGCACAAGTTGTAATGAAAAAATAATCTTCATAATATTAATTTTACATATAAATAGTGTTGTGATGTTTTATAATATATACATACTTTACCTTGATAATTGTTATCTTTATTTTTTTATTTATATAGAAAACATTTATTTTCTTCTTTTTTCTTAAAAGCCGTCATGGCTCAGGGGCACAAGTATGGTTGTTGGTTTGATTCCCATTTCATCGCTTTGATAATGAGAGAAAGCGCGACGTTGAGTTGCGTGCTGCGTGTTGCTCCAAGAATTGAACGGAAATATCTTAATGGGATCGGAGTCTTATCACTAGGTTCCCTCTGCTTACTCTACTATAATACTACCCTATTATAATGTATGGGATATAGTGTGAAGTTGAAAAGAAAAACGTTTTCCAGATAAGAACGTTTTCCAGAGACGCAACGCAAGAAAAACGTTTTCCAGATAAAAGATTGAATGATACAATAATGGCTGAAAGTATAAATTCCACTTATAGGAATGAATTTCCGGTCTGATGATAAAATAATTCTTATCGGGCAGCATAGGGTTCATCATCTCTGATGAACAGAAAATGTAAAACGAAATCACTGACTCTATTCGTCACTAATTTAAAGGGCTAGCTTAGCGTAGCTTTAAAAACTAATATTGTGAAGGAGAAGATTTTTTTAGTTTGTTTTTGGGTAGAAAGCGCGTCAGGAATTACTAGTTACCTTAATTTATCGAGGGAGGCTATTCATATTGCCTGGATATGTTAACGTGATGTCATCATCAAGTTGGCCATTTCTATGTCACTTAGGGATAAACATTTATTTATATAACCACGAACCGAAGCCAAGGGAATATTTAGTACATTATAGTGTTTGTAAGATGAAGGTAAATAAATCAATTGTTTACATAAACACCGACCCTAACTGACCGAATAAGAATTTCGACGTAACTTGATAAGAACGTATGGATTAGTGGTCAGTGCGCTTAGACAGTTTCTAAGACACGTCGATTCGAATTCGGCTACGTTATAATTTTTATACCTTTTGTATTTTTTTCTATCCTTATAGTAAAATGTAGCGTGTAAAAAAATATAAAAATATATTCAATATTTATTTTCTACTAGCGATCAAAACGCGGCTTGGCCCGCTTAAACTTATTGATTATATACATAAGTACCCATACAAGTTCGGTAGTTTTTGCGTGAAAGTGAAACAGACATCCATATCCATCTCACTTATAAACTTTTACCTTTATAATATTAGTAAGATAACGTAAGACAATACCAAAAAATGATTTCAATAAAAATAATTCTTCAAAAATATTTTAAATATAGTTATTTAAAAGATTTTAGAAGAATTGTTTTAATTACCAATATTTTATTACCACAAAAAAAATTACAGTCTAAAAACACCTTTCGCTTTTAACTCGAACCATACAAGGGGCTCAGCGCGGTGCCTAAAGCATAATTTTACGGGCCGCCGGCACCACTGTCCGTGCTATGTAATAAGCAATGTTTACTATGAAGTCTTATATAGACCTATCTGGGGAGGAAGCTAATAAACCAAGAAATTAGAACTTTCAAGATACTGATTAGTAAAATACGGATTTGGTTCGCTCAATATTTTTTATATTTATAGAGTATGGGTTCAATTTCTAGTCGAGGAAATAAAATATTTAATATTTTAATTTCTTCACTCTGGTGTAGAGGCAAAGCGTGGCGTTGATGTCCATCATTTAGCACACGAAGCCTCCAGAATGGCGGAAAATGGGGAAGGAAAATGGGAAACGGCGTGTCTTAACACTAGGTTACCTCTACCTACTCTATGCTATGGGCGGAATACAGTGTGACGCTGGTTTAAATATTTTAAAAATATAAATATTCATACTTTATGGTAGATTGCAGAAGGAAACTTAGCTGTAGGAACTGTTTTAAAACACTTCGTTGCTTTCTGCTTAATTTTTAAGGCATTGCGTGTTATGATGTACACAACTTAACACGCTTTCTCTGCTTCCCAGAGCGAAGAAATGGCAAAAATTAATTCGATTGAATAGGAATCGAACTCACAAATATCAAACGTTGTGTCACGATAGCCTCTAAAAAATCTTATAAGAATATAAATAAAAACATTCAACATTTTTATTACAATCCTATCTATACACAACCATTGTCATCTAAGCTGTTCCCGCCGTTAAATTAAGTCCTTTATAAAGAAATCAAAATAAAAACACCCTTTATAGTAAACCGTAACTAGAATAAGCTCGCTGACGCGTAATTTACATATTTCCACACAAAAAGGAACCTTTCACCAGTTTCCCTTAAACTGATATGAGATTGTGGACGCGTCAATGCTATCAGGTTACCCGTTTCGTAGTTCTAAGTGATTGATGGTGTCGATATCAACCCTGTGTTGCCTAAATTCGCAAAAAAACCTCACATAAAAAAAGTACTTCAAACTTTCACTTGATTTACAATAGGCCCGAATGTAGAAGTAATTTCAAAGTTTTTAACCAGTTTAGTTTCTTCTAAAGATAAAGATGTGAAGGGATTTTTTTTTTGTGTAATATATGTTAGGCCCCGTCTTTCTCGAATAGTACCTATATAGTTTTTATTTCACAATTTATATATTACTAGTGGGCGCGCGCAGCTTTGCCCGCTTATTTGCACTTAGGTGTGAATTCTAAAAAAAAACATGAAACACGTGTTCAATGAAATGTTTTTAAGAGTCTGAATTTCATATTTTATAAAAATCTGTGTCGATTTAAAAAAAAAACCATACAAATTCAACCCCAATTTCAACCCCTATTTCATCCCTTTAGGGTTACAATATTTCCAAACCCCTTCTTAGTGGATATCCAGATTATGGAAATAAACATCTGTCCAAATTTTACGTTTCTACGCACAGCGGTTACGACTGTGCGTGCGTCTTGCCTCAGTCAGTCGGAACATGTTCTTTTTTATACATAACTTAAGTTATTATGTTTCTCGTATCTATTCTATTATAGAAATATTAAAAAGAGAATTACATATTTTTATTCCAAGAGAACAGTTGATAAATGCAGATTCCCTTGATGGGAACGAAATGATCGCATTTTGACGTCCATATAACTTTCTCTCTATTACTTGGTAATTATACAGGGTGTAACTCGACAGACGAATCAACGTTATTCTACGGGTAGGGGACTTCGGTACCTATCCATTTCACTTTCTAGAAGTAATTTTAAAAACTACTCATATTTATGTAAAATAATCGAATATAATCATGAGGATAGCTCAAAGACGTAATAAAAAATGTACATGGATCCTGAAACAGTAAAAATTGTTATTCTTGTTACAATAATTGACTACTTTTAACGAAAAAAAACTATAAGCTTATTATAACGAAAAATAATAATTCAAAATATATAAAGTACTTACTTTACTAAAAATATATATTTGTTCTGTATAACATTCAGTACATAATATTATTTATACATAATATTTTTTTCGGCTTCACACTGTATCCTACATGTAGCGGGGTACGCAGAGAACAGAGAAGGGGAACGTAATGTTAAAATATACGAATTTTCCTAGCATTGTGTGACGGAAATCAACGCTGCGCTTTGCTTCGACACCAGAGTGAACAAATAAAAATATGAAATTAAATAAAAAAAGATTAATTACATATTTCCTGCAAGGTAGGCAGAGGGAACCTAGTGTTAACATACCCCGTTCTCCACTTTCTGCCAAATTCTAGAGGCATTGCGTGTTGAGTGGCAGAACTCAACGCCGCGCTTTGCCTCGACACCAGAGCGAAGAAATGGAAATATAAATTTATGTAAATATTTCACCTCCCCGAGTGGGGATCGCACCCACAACCAATCGGTTTTACAGTCACACTTTGTGCCACTGCGCCACGACTGGCCTCAAATATTAAAAAATATTAATAAATAACAATTCATTTACCCGAGTGAAACTCTAACCCACGACACGTTTCCAGTCCCACTCTTGTTCCTCTGCGCCACCACGGCCTTTTATACATATATCTCTAACACAAATATATTATAATATACGAAACTAGAAGTACCATTTGACTACAATAAACCGAATACACAATAGGCAGACTAATAAAACATCAATCAATCGACGAAAATTCTCATTAGGTCTATTTAATAGGTGCCACCAAGCTGATAGTACCTATTAAACTATACACACTAAAACCACTTATATTTCAAAGTCTTTAAAGACCAATGTCCTATGATACAATATATATTATAGATGATATGCATAAACGTTCCGAATAGTCACTAAGGGACTCAAATGACAAATGACTGAGATCATTCATCTTCTTAACTGTCAACGGAACCAATCAACACATATGCATGCCCTTGTGATGGTAAATTCACCCTTATTGCCGAGTATCAAAGCTGGTCCAATTTTAATTGAACTTTTAGTGTAAAATAATGTTAGTTTACTGTTGAATATACTGGTCGATTTGTTTTGGTGTAATTATAATACTAGGTAGCTAGGCAGTCGTGGCGCAGGGGCATAAAATGTGACTGTAAAACCGACTGGTTGTGGGTTCGATCCCCACTCGAGGAGATGAAATATTTGCTTAAATTTATATTTTCATTTCTTCGTTATGGTGTCAAGGACAAGCGCGGCGTTGAATTCTGCCATTCAACACGCAATGCCTCCAGAATTCGGCAGAAAGTGGGGAACGGAGTGTCTTACACTTACATTACTTACTTTACTTACATTAGGTTCCCTCTGCCTACCCTGCAGTGTGCGGGATACAGCGTGAAGCTGATTTATTTATTTTATTATAATACTAGGTATTTTTTTTATTTTCCTTTTAGCTTCACGCTTTATTCTGCATGTAGAAAGATGGGCAGAGAAAATCTAGTGTTAAAACACTTCGTGCTACTCTTTCAGCCTCAATTCTAGACGCAAGGTGTTGTATTGCAGAACCCAACGTCGCATTTTGTCTTGTTGAATGAAATGAATAATAGAATGAAAATAATTTATTCCTTCAAGTGGGTAGTGATACAAGAACATCACATCACAGTCAGGCTATCCCGCTACGCCACAATTACTTTTTTTATACGAGATATGATATTTTTTCGCCTAAATTTAAAAAATCATATACGAGAGTATATGATTTTTTAAATTTAGGCGAAAACAGAAATCCGAGTGGTTTTATCCTGCTATAAATTACATAAATTTATATTCACGCTTTATATATACAGGGTGGAAGCGTCAGCACCACTTTAAATGAAACCATAGTTTTAACTACTCCATAAAAGCCCAAAATATTATTTATTTTGTTTGAAAAAATACCTTTTTCTTTTTTTTCCCAAAAATGAAAAAGTGATTTTATTTAAACAAAATAAATAATAAAATTGTCGTTTTAAAATAAAACACCTTTTGTCAAGAATGACGCACGCACACATAAACCTATCTAAGAAATCGAGTCGTAGGTATTGGCGGCAAAGTTCAAAGTTGTTTAACCTTTAGTAGTATTTTTGTAGTAATAGTTATTTATTGGATAAACATCGTGAAATAAAAAAAAATCCTACGTCTAAATTGTTCAGGTATCTTGATTAATTTCTTTAGGTATGGGTTTCAAATATTTTACCCTATATGCTGTTTCCGTAAAAGAAGCGCTGCCTCTTCCGTCTTGTATATTAAGTCCTTACTGGCCACATTAATTGTATGTATATATATAAAATATTATATTTCCCCGAGTGGAAATCGAACCAACAACGACAGCTTATCTATGGAAATATAATATATATCCAATAACAGTTTAAAATAAATTTATTTACTTAATTGTAAAAGAGAACGAGGCTGTACAAAAATTCTATAAAGGTAATAATTATGAATGACATCGCAAAGTGCGACAGTCATTAACGGCGTGAACTTTTCACTTGATTGAAACGAATACATTTAACGAAAATAAACCTTATATAGTTTATAAATTTAATACTTTCATTAATAAATGTTTCACGATTAATATCATTTATTTATGTAATTGAAGCCAGTAGTGCGAATGTAAATGCGACGCGGTTGTGGGTTCGATTCCCACTAGCGAAAACGAAATATTTAGTATTTTTATTTCCTCCGTCTGATATTATTTATCTCGTATAAAACGCCTCCTTCCGCCATTCAATATGCAATGTTTACAAAATTCGGCGGAAATTGGGGAACGCAGTATCTTTTACACTAGGTTCCCTATGCCTACCCTGCTGCGAGACACAGCGTGAAGCTGATTTATTTAGTAAAAACATACGTTCTTCATATCATGTACGTTTGCCTATATGGTAGTGTATTTATTTATTACGGAGCAAAAATACATGATGTTGTTATACGGTTTTCAAATTATATATTATGTTGAAAAAAAGTTACTAAAGGTTACATCTAATAGTTAGATCTGTTAGTTTATAAGACGTCTAAGATTTGAGTTTTTCAATAATAACTTGAAATTTTTAATGCTCTGAATAGAAGCTGAGCCAATAATTATTTTACAATTGTTATATTCATTATTAAATTTATATTTCCATTTCTTCGCTCTGGTGTCGGGGTTAAGCGCGGCGTTGAGTTCTGCCACCTAACACGCTATGCCTCCAGAATTCGGCAGAAAGTGGGGAACGGAGTGTGTTAACACTAGGTTCCCTCTGCCTACCCTGCTGTGAGCGGGATACAGCGTGAAGCTGTTATATTCATTTTTTAATTATGAGGCCATTTTGGTACAGTGGGACAGACTTTGACTGTAAACATGACGGTTGGAAGTACGTCAATCCCCTCTAAGTGTTCACGCTGTATCCCGCATGTAGCAACCCTTCTATATGCGGGATATGCCTGCTAGATGCAGTGGGAACTCGGTTCCGTAGTTTTTGTTCAATTTTCGAGACACCAAAGTGTTGAATGGTGAAATTCAATGCGCTTTATTTTATTATCAAAGCGGTGAAATTAAAATAAATCAAGTAAGAATCAAATCTACAACCTTTGCGCTTACAGTTACACATTGTGCCGATGCGCCACGACGGACTCGCTCAAGGAAATGATCAATAATTTTCGTTTATTCACTCTGGCAACGACACAACAGGCAATATTACTAGTTCATGTGAAAAACTTAAAAGAAAAATTTATCTATACTATTAATAAAGAAATGGTTTAAAAAAATATTTTCTTTTACAAAATAATGTAAAAAATACGAATTAAGGTCTCAATACTTCTTAATCTCCAAACAACGTCATCAATCAACAGCTGTCGACCGTTTTTATAGTGTTTTATTTAATTTATCAATTTACTAAGTGTATTTAAAAATATCAACTTATTTTACTATGACCATTTAGATTTTTTTCTTCGGTTTTTAGAAATATAAAATAATTATTAATTTTAATAACTATTTGTTACTAGTGTATAATGATAAAAAATATATAGCTCAATTAACTATTCTAGAAGACGTCTGCTAAAATCGTTGTTAATACATGTAGTCATGTGGTAACCAGTTTTACGCTGTATCCCGCACACATCAGGGTAGGCAGAGGGAACCTAGTATTACACTCAGTTTCCCATTTTTCGCCCAATCCTGGGGGCGTTGTGTGTTGAGTGGCCAAACTAAAGTGGGGAACGGAATGTCTTAACACTAGGTTCCCTCTGCCTACCCTGCTGTGTGCGGGATACAGCGTGAAGCTGATTTATTTTTATTTTATTTCATTTCCTCGAGTGGGGATTGAACCCACAACCAGTCGCGTTTAAAGTCACACGCTTGTGCCCCTACGCCACAACTGGCCTCAACTGGTCATGTGGTGATTGCGGGGTTTTCTCTGGTTTTGCAACGAATTATAGAAAGGTAAAAATAAATTTCAATCACAGTTTCGAATACTTTTCTAATAAACTGTATCAAAAGTAACTTAAAACCAGGTTGCCGGGGGAACGATAAAAACATAATTTCATTAGAGACCTCTTCAGAATTATGACAGAATGTAATTTACAGGAGTGGCGTTCAAGGAAATAAATTCTTTTTGCGTTAAACTTTGAACTTTATGTTGAAAATCTTTTTATGAACCATTGGGAGTAAAACAGGCTTTTACGAACCAATACCGAAAATAAGGCTGAAAATTTAAAAAGATAATAGATATGTTTTTTATGAAAGGGTGAGTGCCTTGTGATCTCTAAAACGATATATAACCTAGTATGGATACCATTTTCTCATATTAGCTTTTTTATGTTCGCAACTGGTTTCTTTGTTAATTGGTTATTTATTGAGGCCAACCTTTGTGAGAAGAGGCCAGTCGTGGCGCAGCGACACGAAGTGTGACTGTAAAATCGACTGGTTGTAGGTTCGATCCCCACTCGAAGAGATGAAATATTTACTTCAATTTATATTTCCATTTCTTTGCTCTGGTGTCGAGGCAAAGCGCGGCGTTGAGTTCTGCCACTCAACACGCAATGCCTCCAGAATTCGGCAGAAAGTGGGGAACAGAGTGTCTTAACACTAGGTTCCCTCTGCCTACCCTGCTGTGTGCGGGATACAGCGTGAAGCTGATTTATTTTTTTTAAACGCCGGCAACGCACCTGTAGCTCCTCTGCGCTACGATAAAATAAATAAATTAGCTTCACGCTGTATCCCGCACACAGTAAGATAGACAGACGGAACCTAGTGTTAAGACACTCCGTTTCCCACTTTCTGCCGAATTCTGGAGGCATTGCTTGTTGAGGGATAGGTCACTGGGTCTGGGAAAAATGTATTTTTAAAATATTTATCTTTTTTTTTAAATTTATTAGACAACATTTTGGTAAGCGAAGTGTTCATTTATTATATGGAAAAGTTTTCTGTTAGTATTATTTTTTAAGCTTCACTCTGTATCTCGCACAAAACAGTGTACGCAAATAGGGAACATAGGGAACATAGTTGAAACACTCCGTTCCCTACTTTCCACCGAATTTTTCGAGGCGTTGCGTGTTGAGTAGCGAAACTCAACGCCAGGCTTTAGTCTTGATGCCAGAGCGAAGAAATGAAAATATTAATAAATAATAATTTATTCCCTCGAATGGTGGGGATAGAACCCACAACCGTCGCGTTATAATCACACTCTTTTGGCCTTACGTCACGACGGCCTCGATAATAAAGTATAAAATATAAAAAAATTAAAATATCTATTAGGTAGACTCGTCGTATCTAAATATATATATATTTGTGTTGGCGGAAAACTATGAAAGGCTTCCTTGGAACTGACATTACTTTCATTTTATTGAGTAATTATAAAAAAATGGCCGGACTAACTGAAGTAGGTATTAAGAAATTTAATTCGTGAACTTAGTGCCCCTGCGCTACGACTGCCTTACTACTACTGGCGCTACGATAGCTTTGAAATATTTACATTTACTTCATTTAAAATATCATTCCACTTTTCCCTACTCTGACAATAAATATATAATTCTTCCATTACTGAGTGACAGATAAAAGACGGACAATCGAAACTATTGAGCGCAGAAAGCTATTTGGTATATAACCTAAAAAGTATGGCGAAAATATACAGGATATCCTATTTTTTTCGGGAATTAAAAAAACTTTTTACGTTTCTTAGTCCACCAGTGGGGAGATTCCGCTCGCTTTCCAAAGATGGTCCATGTATATATTGTGGAACTAAACTTAATTTGATTGGTAATATCAGATGATGATAGTTTCTGGCCTAATATGTGTTAATTGCGGTTAACCAAAGCAAATTACAATTACAATATGAGAAATTAATTGCAATTATTATGCTAATGACATATTTTGTATTAAATCTTGGGATTGATTAGATTCGTGAACTTAGAAGATCATTCCAGCAGACCAAAGGAGTTCTCTTTGCATGCAGCTGAGTTTTATAGTTCCTGATATATTGAAAAAAATGTTCGGGTGCTTTTACTTTAAAAGTCATACTTCCCGTTCTCTTTTCGTAGCAGATCATCTTTTGTCGTCAGATTTATCGTGGCTAACAAATATTACTAACGAAATTCTAAATTAAAAAAAAACTAACTTTATGTTTTACTTATTTAAATATAGATAGACAGATAAAATTCTTTATTGCATACATAGAGGAAATATAACATTTTACAAGAGAAATAGGAATACCAACATAAAATTACAGAAAAAATATAATAAAAAAACATTTTGCGCACAGAGGTAGTATGCAAAGGCGACCTTATCACTATTAGTGATCTCTTACAGGTAACCTTAAGTAACATAAACTTACAAATAGTACAGGATATCTCGGTAGTGCATAAATAATAAATAGTAAAATGAATACAAATAAATAACATATATTTATTATATATTAATTCATCCATCGAAAACATGCCATCGTGGCATGACAGCGTCTTAATTAAACTCGGAGAAAATATTTTTTATCTCCCCAGACTGCATAGTAAAGTAAAGTTTTTAAGTTCACTTCTCAACAGGCATTGGCTCGAAGTCGAGAACAAACAGTGGTGAATGATCTTGACACTCTCTATCCATCCTGCTGTATATGTAAAGTAAGTATAAACTACTTTTGTAGAGAAATTACCCAAGAAGGTACGTGAGTGCATTTCTATATTTCACAAATATTTTAGATTTTGATAAATTATTTGCTTTATAAAAAAATCTTATTTTATCGCATACATAATTGCGTCTTTTAAGTATCTTTAGGATTAATTTTCTTTTCTGCGTATAGTTTTTTACTAAAGAAATTCAAAATGACATAATCAAAGGCTTTTGATAAAGATTTGTATATCCTTTATTTTATTTAGTTTCTCGTTGCGTCCCGCGCAGAACAGGGTAAACCTTGGATCCTAATGCTGTGACACCGTTGCCTTTAAGACACTTCCTTTCCACTTTCTGCTGAATTCTGGAGTCTTTCGTGAAAAGTCGAGAATGAAAGACTTCATCTCTTTCATTTTCGACTTTTAACGTTAACGACCTTTTAGGTTAACGAACAACTTCAGGGAAAACACGAAGCTTTTCTGGCTAGAAGTTAGTGTTCCTCGAGGTTGCTCGCTTACCCGTTCTCACAACTCTGTCAAACCCTTTGATTCTCAAAGGGTTTGACAGAGTTGTGAGAACGAAGTTATGGAAGATACTATCCCTGTACAATGTGAGCGATATCTTGTTGCAGACTGTAAAATCTCTTTACATTTACAGAGATCACACAGCCTACGTGCGAGTAGAAGCAACACGTATAGGCTGGAATCGGCTGTTAATCAAGGATGCGCCATATCAGCTTGTTTGCTTAATTTGTATTTGGATAGATGTCTCCAAGGAAGGAAACAAAGTGACATGGGAGTGAAAGTTGGTGACTTGAGCGTAAATTGCCTGTTGTACGTAGATGATGCAGTGCTCATTGCATCATCAGAATGCGAGCTGCAGGCATTCACTCTGAAAGAAAGTTGTAAAAAAATAATTGTAATACCAGTAAGAATGCGACTAAGACAAAGGCTCTTGTATTTGAAAGAAATGAAGTACACAATACAAGATCAGAGCTAAAGCTAAGATATTAGAACAAGTGAATGAAGTGGTATATTTAAGAAGGATGTTCAGTAGAGATGGAAGATACGAGATGGACGCGGAAAGGCGTGTATTGCTGCCGGTAACAGGGTTAATAGTGCCTCAGCTGTTTCAAAATTGTGCTTGATTGGTGGCAACACTGGCCTAGCCAACATGTCAAAGGAATAACTCCGTAATTAAAATTAATTATTAATTATTTAAATAATAAAAATATCAAATATTGAGGCCGGTCGTGGCGCAGCGGCACGAGGTGTGACTGCAAAATCGACTGGTTGTGGGTTCGATCTCCACTCGAGGAGATGAAATATTTACTTAAATTTACATTTCCATTTCTTCGCTCTGGTGTCGAGGTTAAGCGCGGCGTTGAGTTCTGCCACTCAATACGCAATGCCTCCAGAATTCGGCAGAAAGTGGGGAACGGAGTGTATTAACACTAGGTTCCCTCTGCCTACCCTGCTGTGTGCGGGATACAGCGTGAAGCTAACTTAACTTAAAAAAATATCTATTTAATAGTATCGACATATATAATTTACTGTGTATTTTGTAAAATAACCTAATCAAGTGTCATTTCTTTATAAAATAAGCATAACTAGAAGAATATGAAAGTTATACTGTGCAACCGCCGTGAGCTATCGTTTGTCACTGTGCTAACGAAAGAATTTTTAAACTCAGGGACTTTCTAAAACTCAGGGAGTATTTCTGTCTTATTTTTTTATATTTTCGCATATATCTAACTATATAAAACTCATTTTTATAGAGAGCTATGTCACTTCTCATATTTTGGCACCGTTATCGTCTCACTCTGTTTGACAAGTTGGAAGCTTGGTTGCAGACAAACATATTTGCCTCGGACAAATACACTAATAATATAAAATTTTATAGTACTCAATGATATATACACATTACTATAAGTTTGTATTAATTTTGAACAATATTAAATTATAATTAATATGTAAATAGATATCAAAATCTTTGCTTTATTGCTAAGTTACCAAAAGAGAAATGGTAGGCACCTACCACTCCTTTTTTGTAATAAAATTTACTAAAGTTGACTTTTAAAATAAATTTCCCCTTCTTTCTTTTCTCATAGCGTATTGCTTTCTATTTTTCAGCATATTAATAATGGATAAGCAAATCATGATCCGTAAAGCCTCTAAGCAGGACCTAGAAAGCAAGCTGAAGCAAGCCTTACAAGAACTTAAATCTTCCCAAGACCTCTGTAAGCAGCTTCTTCAGGAACATAAGAACAGTGAGGAGGAAATTGCCATAAATAAAAAAAATAAAGAATTGGTAAATGAACTCGTTGAAATGTAAAAGTAGTGCAGCGAGATCAACTAAATGGTGTTTTAGGTATATTTGACTAGTGCGGCAGAGAATATGAAATTTAAACTAGACGAAGCCAATGACTCACTTCTTAAAATTAAACGTCATGAAACAAAAAATAATCTTTAAATACTTTATGTTTATATGATAAGCCGGTGGGATGTAACCCGCAATAAAATTTGTGTTTGAGGTCCGTTTTGATAGACTTAATAAAGAATGATGATGATATGTTCTGCAAAATATAAAGTTTCGTCATTGCAAAATAAATAAAAAAAATATATGACATTAAATATATTTTATTAAAAATCTAAAACAGTTCTGAAATTAAAATATTCAGCAAATAAACATATAAATTAATAATAATAAATGGACTTAAATGTATTATTATAATAGATTAATCCAAAGCAGGTTTATGTATGACCTAGACTTCACCTGCATAATGAAATAAATAACTTAAATATCTTCTCAGAGCACTAAGTGTATGAAGCCTCACAAAATCAAAATAAAGAACAAATTTTAGCTGTAAATAATTTATCCAATCTTTAAAACAAAATGTAGAAAGATTTCAATCACTAACAAATAAAAATAATTGTGGTTGTTCAGTTGTGGGATCCACTAAGTCAGTTGCTTTTGCGAGGCAATTCCAAGCTAACTCATTCTAAGATTGTGGGTGACTCGACCATGCACATTACATTCAATGAAAATAAGAATTTACATATTGTAAATTCCTCCCACTACCACAAATAATATTTATTATTGTAATATCTGATAAGTCAAGGCTTTGAGTCTATATATATATATATAGACTCAATAAAGGTTCATCTATAAAACAGAGAAATTAGCATTGTATTTACTGCTCAGAAAAAAATATTCATCCATAGAGGATCATCCACCATTTGAGGATTGGTTTCAGTGCCATGGATGTAAAGAATGGTGTCACGTAAAGTGCGCTGATATAGGAGGCGAAAAAGGCCCGTATATATGTTTTGTATTAGTCATTAATAATTATCTCAAAATTATTATTTCAACTTTTTTTAATGATATATAATAAAAAATATATAAAAAATATTCGATCCGCTAATTGGAGCGAATTTTTCTTTTGTGGGTTTTGTTTCAATAATTTCAAGAATTTATGAATAATTTTAGTTTCGTTATGTTTTTTATGCAGCTAGATTGCTATTAATTACTATTTAGACAATTAAAATTTTATACAATATGCTTTAGTATGAATTTTATAATCTCAAAATAAAATAATCCGATTCACCTCGGTCTACATTATATATCATATATATGTATATATCCTATATATGTATATTAATATTAAACTGATTATAAGTAATAACCGTAGCGTTACGCGCTCCGTTCCGTCTGACTACCCCGATAAGGAAACAGCGTGATGCTAGATTACATAAGAAATATTTCATTTCCTTAAGTGGGAGTCGAACCTATAACCTGTAGCTTTTCTTTTTTTTATTTTCGATTGCGTCCAGCAATATTTAAAAATAGGCAAATAATACCTCATTGTTGCTCTTAATGAACATGTGTACTATGGAATATACTAAGAAGCAAAAACATTCTAGTATTACAGAATAACACAGTTAATATTTTTACCATCTCAACATCCAATAACGAAGTAGTTTCAGTATCTTATTCTATCCTTTAGTATTCTAGTTTAATGCTAACTAGATCTTGTCCGCCTTTACAATTCTGATCTGTATTTTAAAGAAATACTTTTATTCTTGCAGAATAAAAATGTACCCAATCTGAAATTTTAAATATATTGGTACTTAATTTTAAAGAAAATATATTCATAAATTTATAAAGAAATGATATAGTACCTCCATAAGACAGGTACAAGACATATAAATGACACAGGGGCACAAGGGTGTGGCTGTTACGCGACGGTTGTGGGTTCGATCCCCACACGAGGGAATGAATTATTGTTTCTTAATATTTTCATTTCTTCGTTCTGGCACCAAGGCCCGGCGTTGAGTTCCGCAACTCAATACGCAATGCCTTGAAAATTCGGAGGAAAGTGGGGGATGACCGTCTTAACACTAAATTCCCTTTGCCTACTCTACTGATATGGTATACAGCGTGAAGCTAAAAAAATATAGATTATTAGAAGACCTTCTATTTAATTTCACTATATAAATGTATATAATTTCTATTATGTACTATATAAATATATGAAGTTTAATAGTAAACAGATATACTATTATATAATCGTATTAATAAATAGTTTTAATACCTCATTCTAAAAATAATAAGCACGGCGTTAGGTTCCACAGTTAAAAAACTTTTTACCTACCCAGCTATATTGGGAATATATGTGAAACTAGAAAAAAATAAACAATAATGGAAAACTAGCAAAAGAACAGAAAAATAAAAAGTGAAAATTTAATCACCAACCTTAAAGACTAAAGTAACAAGTAAAAATCTAACAAGAAAATACAGTTACAATGTACAACAGTCATTTAATAAGCAATTCCCGTGGGTTTTCCAAAGTTTTAGTATAGAAAATAAAATTTTGTTTAATGTTGCCGCGAACCCGCGAGCGGAATGGCCCATTTGATCTCCGAATAATAGTCCCACAGCTACAAACGCCACGTCAATGTGGTATAAAGACAATCCAAGAAAGTATATGATTTGGACAGGGATTGTTTTGAAAGTATATGTAAGATGCAAAAATGTGCAGTAGATTAGATAAACTATGTTTCTTAGCTTCACACTTTACTCCGTATAGGCGAGTAAGGAAGGGAAATCAATGTTAAGATATACCATTTCTCATTTTCTGCCTATTTTTCCAGATATTGAATGTTAAGTAGTGGAACTCAACGCAGCGCTTTGCTTGTTACCAGAGCGAGTAAATAAAGATAATTTATAAGCCCGAATGGAATTGGACTACAACTCTTGAGTTCACAGTCAGAAGATGTTCCATTGTACCACAATGGTGTATTATTAGATTACGACGACTATAATTCTAACAGATCACTATTATTTAAATTTCAAACACCGTTATAATAAGTGTTACCAGTTGTGGCGCAGGAGGACGTGAGACTGTAAACGCGTACAGGTTCAGGATTCGATTTCTACTCAAGGAAATGAAATATTTAATGTTATCATTTCTTTGCTTTGAACGTCAAACAATTTACCACCAGTTCACAAAATTTTATGCTTCAGACCTGAGAAGAACCGGCGCAAGAAGCTCAGCAGGACTTTTTTTAAATTAATTTTATACAAATACCTACATATTTAATTATTTGTGAAAATGATACCTTTGAAACAGACTGGAGCAACCCTTAATATCCATGGCGTATTGTCATTTATAACCAAATATTTGGTACCTTTAACACACAAACGTCTTTTCACATTTTTTCTAAATTGTGATATAGAAAATTTTCTAACGTTTTCTGGGATCCTATTGTAAAAGCGTATACATTGTCCCATAAAAGAATTACGAATTCGATGTAATCGAGTTACAGGTACACTAAGATTAAGCCTATTTCTGGTATTAATATTATGAACATCACCAATTTGGTAAAATCATTAATATTTTTCTTAACGCACATAATATTTTCAAAAATATATTGAGATGCAACTGTCAATATATTAATTTACTTTTTAACTTTTGCCTCAAGGAGTGCCTTTTATTTTGCCTGTATATAATATATAATACCACATCCAATATTACGATAAAATTATATGATTCATCCACGTCACGTAGCAAGGATGCCATTTCGCAAGACTTTATTGCATGAAATACGTACCCAAAGAACATATTGTATTTGAAAATTTTCTCGTTTTAGCACTTATCATTTGTAATGAAAGCGTATGTTATTACTGTGATACTATTAGTGGCCATTACTGAAATCCCCGACTTTAATAGTCTATTGCGTCGTTCGTTTTTATATGAACTCTTAGTGTCTTTTTGATTATAAGAAATAAAGTTCTTACTGCTATAGCCATTCGTATCGCAAAAGCACAAGTGTGTGACTGTGAACGCGACAGGTTGTGGGTTTGATTCCCACTGGAGGAAAATAAATATTTAATATTTTCACTTTTTCCCTCTAGTGTCGAGACAAAGCCCCGCGTTGAGTTCCGCTACTCAACACCTAATGCCACCGGAATTCGGTGGAAAGTGATCGTCGTGAAGCTAAAAAAAAGCTATATATAATAGGTATATGGCGGAGGCGTAACGAGAGAGTTAAGAAAAGTGTGATTGAATCAGACGAACGAAAGTTGAAAGGGAGACATAAGTTAGTGAAAATAGAAATAGAGAGAAAAGAAAGAGAGAGAGGGTTACGTTTCTTATAGGGGAAAGAGAGACTCGTCGTGTGGTCCAATTTTACAGTTTCACGCTTTAGTTCGCATATAACATGGTGGGTAGAGAGAACCTTGTTTAAATTTCGTTTCCCTTCCCAATCAGATTTGAGGTTGCATATTGCGTGACAGTTCTCAACGCCGCACTTTGTTATTCCTATTCGGGATTATTCCCATTCAAATAAAATAAATATTTCCCTTAGCTGTGTATGAACTCACCACTATTGAATCGGAAACTATTCCACTGCGCCATGATGGCGATAAAAAAACAATATTAGGAATATTGCATGACTTAATTATTTTTAAAATATATATTATATATTTTCAAAATGTTTTTCCACACTAAGAATAGAGCAATATTTTTACAAAACTTATAAAAAAATATAGTGGTGAGACAAACTGGACGGTTTCCAAGAGACTCAGGTTCGACTCACCTTATTTTAAATTTTTTATTTTTATTCAAAAAATAAACCAACATTTACATTTCAGTTCAATTAGAAATAAAATAATAAACGCTAAAATTATAAATAGAATACGCGGTACTATGAGTAAATAAAGTTCCCATCGTCCCTGGAGGACAACAACACGAATATACGAATGAAATATGATAATGTTTTTAGGTCATTGTATGACACTTTATGTACTTAGAGCGTTTAGTAAAATTGTTTGTTTATTTTTTTAAATTTATTTTTATAGCTTCACGCTGCATTCGGCACGTAGTAGAATAGGCAAAGGGTACAGAGGACCTAGTGTTAAAACACTCCGTTTTCATTAAGACACTACCATTCCCCAATTTCCACCGAAATCTGGAGGCACTGTGTGTTGAGTGGCGCAACTGAATGCAGCGCTTTGCCTCGTTACCAGAGCGAGAAAGGAAATGAAAATATCTAATTTTAATTTCTACGTGTAGAAACCGAACCCTGCGCCACGACTGGCCTCAAAAATATATTTTATAAAATATAAAAATTATATATTTTCACGTAAGTATTCCGCAATGTAGGCCAATTTTCGAGACTTTATATATTTTCTTGAGCTTTACGCTGTATCCCGCACATAACAATATAGGCAGAGGGAACCTGGAAACCCACTGTTAAGACACACCGTTCCCATTAAGACACTTCCATTCTCCATCATTCGCTGAAATCTCCTTCCCACGAGTGGGAATTAAACCCACAACTTCGCTCGTCACTGTGCCACCTTACTTCCTAAAATATATATAAAAGAGGTATATAAATGAAAAACTTAAATATTTCACCATGTCACACTTTCATGTACTACCTACTGTGATATTAATTATTAACGAAATTAAACAACCTAAAAGAACGCGAGCCGAATCCGGTTAACTGGGTCAGCTTATTTTTGTTGTCAAAAAATTATTCATTTATTCCCGCCACTTCCCCTACTCCCCCCCTCTCCCTCCTTTTTGAATTTTATTCGGCTTTATACGATGAATTTACATGTTGTATATTATACAGCAATTAACTTTGGGTAATTATGAAGCGTTTTTCTGCGTGAATTCTTTTTGGCTGTTTGGTTTTTATTCAGTTATTTATAAGGTAATATAAAATAACAGTTAAATGTTTAATTAGTAGAAAAGTTAGCCTCTTTTGTGAATAATGCGGTATTTTGTCCTTATAAAATCAGTGAGGTCATCATGGTTGATTGTAAAACCTATGGTTTTGGATTCAATCCTCATTTAGGGTTATTATTATTTTAGCTTCAAGCTATATCTCGTCTAAGCAGGCAGGGCAGAGGGAACTTGGGGACCTAGTGTTAAGACTTTCCGTTTCCTATCAAAAAATTTCCGTTCCCGATTTTCCGTAAAAAATATTGAAGTATCGCTTGTTGAGTGGCGGAACTTAAGCCGCGGCGGTGTGTTACGCCACTCAACACGCAACATCTCAAAACTTGGGTGAAAAATGGAAAAGGTAGTGTCTTAAAATTAAAGTCCCTTCGACCACCATGCTATGCGGGAAAAAGCGAGAAGCTTTTATCTGTATTATCTTTATTCATTGAATACATAATGTGTACGAATGATTACAGATGAATAAATAATTGTGATAATTGTAAATTAATTTTGTTATTCAAAAGACATATACTCGTAGTTTTAAATTTCATTTCATGAGGCCAGTCGTGGCGCAGCAGCACGAGGTGTGACTGTAAAACCGACTGGTTGTGGGTTCGATTCACACTCGAGGAGATGAAATATTTATTTACTTAAATTTATATTTTCATTCCTTCGCTGTGATGTCGAAGTTAAGCGCGGCGTTTAGTTCTGCCACTCAACACGCAATGCCTCCAGAATTCGGCAGAAGGTGGGGAACGGAGTGTCTTCAAAACACTAGGTTCCCTTTGCCTACCCTGCTTTGTGCGGGATACAGCGTGAAGCTGATGTTTTAAAATTTCATGGAAATATCGATAATGAAAGAATTCATAAAAACTTTTACGACTGGCAGCTGCACGCTGTATCCCGCATCTAGTATTGAGCGGGGGAACTCAACGCCGAGCTTTGTTTTTTATATCAGAGAGAGAGAGAGAGTGGAATGAAAATAATATGCGCCCCCCGAATGGGAGTTGAACCGACAACGTTTAGATTTACGTTTCAAGCGCTGTGCCATCTCTATTAATATGTTTATTAGCTTAATATTACTTCACTTTGTTATACAATATCTACTTTCTCTACATGTTACAAATGAAAATTTGTATAAATTAACGTAAAGTGCGAACAGAGTCACAAACAATTAAGTAATGTCTGCTTGAAAACGGATACAATAGGTAAGAAGAGGTTAAGTGTGAGTCGTACTCACTTATCAAGGATTCCGTACCAATTTCGAGATTGTAGATCAATGGGAAGTATACTTATAAAAGTTGACGAACTTAACTTATATGCACAAAATTTTTTATGAAATGAACTACAAAAAAAATATTTTTTTTTTTTTTGAAATATCTATTTAGCGAAAAATAAACTTTTCAGATTTTTCGTTTATTTGTATTGAAATTTCGTGTTTCGTGCCAAATTTCATAATTCTAGGCCATCGAGGACGTTATAGGTTTTGATTACACGGCAAATTTAATACAACATTAACAAAAAGGACCATAGACTCAAGTATTTTATATTAACCCGCGAGCACTCGCGCTATGAGCTTTTGCTCACAGTAAATTTGAAACGCGCGCCATTTTGTCAAAATTATGCGTACGGGCATCATTTTTCCGGTAGCTGAGTTTTAACCCCTCCCCCACCCCTGAATACGGTTCACATTCTGCCAGTGTGCGCTAGTTGCTCAGACGAGGAGTTTTGTTGCGCCGTGTATCATCAAGCGGCGTTTTGCTCATCGCGCGGGTGTCGACGTAAGTACTTTTCACTTCATGACTTTTTTTTGTTTTCATCATATTGATAGTTTTACTGCTACTTTTATGTAATATTATTGTTTTAAATTACCGTCATTGAAATCTATTATCTATTATAGATGAATCGAAGAGATGAAAGAATTTTGGCGTGGTTGACGGAAGAAGATTCGGAGGAAGACATTGAAGATCCGTCTTTTAGGGCCGATGATATTGAAAGCGATCGAAGCAGTGAGCACAGTCATCATTTCACTGATACCGAACAATCTTCATCAGAAGTAGAAGGTGAGGTTTCTTCAATTTCATTGGGGAATCAGCTGTGTTACATAAGTAAAAATGGAAGTACAAAGTGGAACTATAATCCGATTCGTTCTAATGTACGGACAAGAGCTCACAATATTGTGTCCAAGGAAGAAGAACCTTGAAAAACATTGCATATCCTCTACAGCAAGTGATTAAACGTTTTGTACCAGATTCTGAGATATCATGATAAGAAAAACCAAATGGGGTCTGCGCGGTTTGTCCAAGGTGCAAAACCAAAAAGTGCTGCATTTACTGCCAAATTTTTTTATGTAACGAGTATAGTCATACATTATGTGATATGTGTAAAGCTCGTATATATGATGAAGATTAATTATTCCTACACATTTAAGTTTTTGTTTGAGAAGATTTTAATTTGTTTATTTTTTTTCCGCAAGACTGCCGTAGAAGACTGGCAAACTAGTTAATATGATTGTTAATTAAAATAAAAAATATTACTGTTGAAAAAGTTTGGTATATGTTTTTTACATTAAATAAAGTGTATTTTATTTAATAAAATAAAAAAGTAAAAATATTACCTGGTAAAACCTGCATTTAATAACATTTATAAACGTGAGCAAAATGCGCTACACGCGAGTGCTCGTGCAATTTCTAAGGGCGCGGGTGCTGGCGGGTTAATATAAAAATTGATACCTCCACGCGATGTCAAAAAACCTGTCTTGAAGGACAGACGGACAACAAAGTGATTCTATAAGGATTTCCTTTTTACTGTTTGAGGTACAGAACCCTAAAAAAGCAAACACTGCGAATGTACGACGCTACGTAATAAATAAACAAATCTCCAGCTCCACAGCAGCAAATCTCGTCGAAATAGCAATATAGAAAGGAATTGTAATCACTTCCAAGGAAAAACCTTAAACGTCCGTACTAATTCTAATTTCAGGAGAAAACACATTTAATTTTCTTTACTTCTTTTTCAAAATGAGATACTAATTGAGCTTTCGGAATGAATTCATTAACTATTCAAAGGTTCGTTCCTGTCACTCCATTACATTTGGACATTCACAAATGGTGAAAATGTTTTTTTTTACGTAGTGAAAACTTTAACAATGCTAGCGATATACCGTAGAATTTTACCTTATCTCTAATAATATTTTATCTATACCATCTCCATCATTTCTTTAATATCAATTAGAATCAGTTATGGTGCAACGGTATAGGATCTAATTGTAAATACAATGGGTGTGGGTTTGATTCTCATACGAGAATAGAATTATTTTAACATATAAGGATGCCTCCTTACCCGCAGTGTTAATTTCCGCCACTCAATACGCCTCAATAATTGAAAGTAATGTGTAGAACGGAGTGTCACCACGTGTGACGTGTGTGACACGACGGCCTGATTTTTTATATTTTAATCTACTTACAATTCTATTTAAAATATACTATTAGAATAAATAACATAAGATTAGATTTTTTTTGGTTTAATCTGTTATAATTTTAATAATATGATTTTTTGGCCTGATTTGATATTGAGTGAACATTGCTTTGGTTTCTAATATGTAGCATATAATATAAATAACTTTATTAAAAAATAATATAAATAACTTTATAAAAAATAACTTTATTTTAGTAAAATAAATTGAGGCCGGTTGTGGCGCAGGGGCACAAAGTGCGACTACAAAATCGACTGGTTCGATCCCCACTCGAGGAAGTAAAATATTTATTTACATTTATATTTTCATTTCTTCGCTCTGGTGTCAAGGCAAAGCGCGGCGTTGAGTTCCGCCAATCAGCACACAATGCCTCCAGAATTCGGCAGAAAGTGGGGAACGGAGTGTCTTAACACCAGGTTCCCTCTGCCTATCCTGCTGTGTGTGGGATACAGCGTGAAGCTAATAAAAAAAATTGATTAAAATCTTTTTAAACATTTTTAAAGTGTTATTCCACACTTAGGAAAGAAAAATACTTATTTAGAAAACGTATAAAAATTTGAACGCAGCGGGACTCGAACCCGCGCCTCCTGGAAACCGACCAGGCGCTCTGACCACTAAGCCATGCGTTCTCGCCAAGCTACGTCGAAATTTTTATACGCTTGTTACAACTTATTTATGTTGTTAGTATCTCTGTAGGGAGATTTTTACAAATTTCCGCTACCCAAAGATAATTACTAAGAATTATCGTTTGGCAAGAGAGAATACTATTTTTTAAATATTTTTAAACATTTTTAAAGTGTTATTCCACATTTAGCAAAGAAAAATACTTATTTAGAACACAATTTATACAATATAAATTTTATACAACATAATAAGTTGTATCAAGCGTATAAAAATTTCGATGTAGCTCCATGAGAACGTATGGCTTAGTGGTCAGAGCGCCTGGTCGGTTTCCAGGAGGCGCGGGTTCGAGTCCCGCTACGTTCAAATTTTTATACGTTGTCTAAATAAGTATGATTAAAACATTTCTTTACACAATAATCAAACTTACGAATATCAAGATTAAATAAATTTTAATATACCGCTTCTAGAAAACGTATAAAAATTTTAACGTTGTCGGATGTAAACTCACGTCTTTTAGAAACAATCCAAGCGCTATGACCCTTAAACCATACGTTCTTAAAACGGAAATAGAAATTAGCTTTACATAACAATTTATTTATGTTGTTAGCATCTCTGTGGGGAGATTTCGATTATGCGCTGGTTTTGATTGTGTTAAGACATTCTGTTCCCCATTTCCGCTAAATTCTGGAGAAATTACGTGTTGATTGGCGGAACTCAACGCCGTGCTTTGCCTCAAAACCACAGTGAAGAAAATAAAAATATTCAATATTTTATTTCCTCAAATGGAAATCGAACTCACAACCTGTCGCGTTTACAGTCACACTTTGTGCCCCTGCGCCACAACTGGCCTCCAATGTACCAACATGTATATACTAATATAAATATCTAACACATATAAATAAATATCTTGAAGATGATCGAATCGCCGAGCGGAGATAACTTCCGGTGAATCATTGGCAGCGCCAAATATTCGCTGAACGGCCGCCCATTTTAATTTCCTGTTAGACCAAGGCTTTACACGCTATGAATTGTTTTGGGGTTCTGTCTGCTCGCTGTCTAGGTGTTATTTCCTATAAAAAAAAAGTCAGCTTCACGCTGTATCCCGCACACAGCAAGGTAGGCAGAGGAAACCTAGTGTTAACACACTCCGTTCTCCACTTTCTGCCGAATTCTGGAGGCATTCCGTGTTGAGTGGCAGAACTCAACGCCGCGCTTTACCTCGACACCAGAGCGAAGAAATGGAAATATAAATTTAAGTAAATATTTAATCTTCTCGAGTGGGATCGAACCCACAACCAATCGGTTTTACAGTCACACTTTATGCCTCAGCGCCACGACTGACTTCCTATATTTGTAATAATTTATGACTTAAATCTAGTGAGACCATCGTAACCACAACAAAATAGTATACTGACTGTAGACGGTGGTCGCACTGTGGGTTCAATTTCCACTCGAGGGAATTAATTATTTTCATTTTCTGGCTCTGTTCTCAAAAAAAAAGGTATCATCTGAGTTCTGCAATTCAACACGGATGTGGAGCAAGGAGGTCTTGCATCTAATGAGAAATAAGCAAAAGAATAAATGATTTCCTTTGAAAACATATTTTTAGTAGACAACAAAGTCTAAAAAACCAATATATTAGCCGTATTAAATGAATTTGACGTATTTGTAACTTTTTGCTTGATTCAACAATTACAGTACATAAACACCTTTCTCCACAATACCCATAAACCATAACCTTGCTATTTCCCCACAACACCTGGTGCTAAAATAATTTATATCTTGACAGTACCAAAGGTACGTTTCAGTGGCTCGATCAGTCTATTAGAGAGACGATAATTGAAACGGTAGTGTGGTTACGCCTCGAATCAAAAATCCATCAAGCTGCATCGTTTGGTGGTTTAGAATCAATTCGTTGCTATTGTATCAATATTTATGTTTTAGATTTAAATACATATATAATGATGTTTGTAGCTTTGATTACAGAAAGTATATTGTGTTTTGACAAGCTTGTTCGGTGGTTTTTAGTGTTGTGGAGAGGTTGTGAATGTTTAGAGCAATTAGTTCTAAACATAAATTACTTTTTCGGCTTCACACTTTAATCCCGTTTATAGCAGTATAAATAGGAAAAATCTAGAGTTAAGGCTCTCCGTTTTCCATTCCGATACTCACTGTCAGTCTTACTGGACAGAGAAATGACAATATATTTTTGCCCTGAGTGGCAATCGAACTCGTAGATCTCACGCAGATCTACACGCAGATGTAGATAACTGTACCACTGGTCTCCAAATGTGATAGATGCTATTATAATCTAATTATAAAAGACAAAATTTAGAGTGGAAATATGGTAGGTATATATTTTTTACCTTCACGCTGTATCCCCTGTAGACTGGAGGGTATCGACGCTGTGCTTTGCCTTGTTACAGAGTGAAGAAAATAGTAAACATTTAATTTCCACGAGTGGGAATCGAACCCACGACCTGTCATATTTGCAGTCGCACGCTTGTGCTTCTGTGATCTGTCCTCGATTGGCCTGGATTTATAAAATTGTACACCATTATATTATACTACATTTCTATTTATCTATTTATCTATTAATTAACATTTTCATATAGAATACAAGTATAGTAATTACTATCAAGTTAGTTAAAGTTAAACTAATTTTTAAATACAATCGACTTTCCAAGAAAAAGTTCTGTTCTAAATTTATCTTTTTTCGTTAATATTATAATTAAAAATATTTTTTTTTCTATTTTACCTGTCCGTAATATTAGCCTTTGTTGCCAGAGTCTGCCTTCTTATCAACCTCTACACGAACTTCAACGTTTAATTTAATTGTTTTTCTAAAAAAACTTGATTAAAATATAAATTAATTTTCGTAATTAAAAAATAATAAAATTTATTAAATAAACATGAATTATTTGATAAAGATTAATTATTTTTCATTTTTCAATTTCAGTCATTTTAATTCCGACCGACTTAATTATAAAGCAAAGATACAAAACTATATTATGTATGTATATACATAATATTGTTTTGTAGGCCAGTCGTGGCGCAGCGGCACAAAGTGTGATTGTAAAACCGACTGGTTGTGGGTTCGATTCCCACTCGAGGAGATGAGATATTTACTTAAATTTATATTTCCATTTCTTCACTCTGGTGTCGAGGCAAAGCGCGGCGTTGAGTTCTGCCACTTAACACGCAATGCCTCCAGAATTCAGCAGAAAGTGGGGAACGGAGTGTCTTACACTAGGTTCCCTCTGCCTACCCTGCTGTGTGCAGGATACAGCGTGAAGCTGATTTTTTTATGTATATACATACAAATCCGTACTAAGCCGTCATGGCGAAGCTGCATAGTTAGTTTCTTCCAGTAAACACAACGGTTTTAGGTTGAATTCCCATTCGGAAATTGATTGTCTTCAGTTCTTCACTCTAGTAATAAGACAAAGTGCGGCGTTAAGTTTTGCCACTCAACATGCAATATCCCAAAAATTGGACGGAGCGTGGCTCTCCACGCTCTCCAGAGTATCTTAACAACAGATTTCATGTGTCTACCCCGCTATTTGAAGAAACCACTGTAAAATAAAAAAAAACACGTACAATCAAAAATAAAAAAAAAAACAAACACTCCCCTCCCACCTTCTCCTCCTCCCTTATTCATGATAAAGCAGGTATAACTCGGCTCATAAATATAGGTATGACATTAAATATAAAAAGTCGAGTACGAATTAGCGGCCAGGAAGGATTTTGTCGAAATCCTACAAGGGTCGACCCGGACCCAATTAATTCTTCAGCCACCTACAGTTGCCCGACAAGTTTTTACATACGTTTTGGTACATATTGTACGAAATTTAATCTAAGGGAAGGTAACCTTTGCTTTGCTCTTCATGCTACAGGGGGATGGATGTTTATTTTAGTCAAGCTGATGAGCTGGTTTCGTGTATATATAAATGGATTTGTTATATGAGATATTCACTGTTTTTTCTTAATTGTGATAGATTTTTGTGTTGACAGTAATTAAAAAAAATCAGATTCACGCTGTATCCCCCACAAAGCAGGGTAGGCAGAGGGAACCTAGTGTTAAGACACTCCGTTCCCCACTTTCTGCCGAATTTTGGAGGCATTGCGTGTTGAGTGGCAGAACTCAACGCCGCGCTTTGCCTCGACACCAGAGCGAAGAAATGGAAATATAAATTTAAGTAAATATTTCATCTCCTCGAGTGGGGATCGAACCCACAACCAGTTTGTTTTACAGTCACACTTTGTGTCCCTGCGCCACGACTGGCGATAGTAATTGGTATCTATATTCTCTGCTTTAAACTTTTTTACGCATATAACAAACAGGGTAACCTAGTATCAAGACACTCCGTTCTCCACTTATAATTTGAATTCGAAACATTGCATATTGAATTGAGTTTATAAAGCGATAGATAAAATATCATAATTTCTTACAAATCACGAAGAAACAAGAAAGATAACAATATTAAATTAAAAGTTTTAATGTATTATATAACTCACTAATACTAGAAGGGGTGTAAAAGCATAATGAAATTATAATAAATTGTAAGAAATGGTAAAAAAGTACTTTTAACAGTTAATTTGGACCTCTGTTACTAAGAAATGTAGTTATTTGTATATAGTTTTGTAAAAAAGTTATAAAAAATAAAATTTGAAAATATGACTTAAACCGCTGAATATACAAGAGGACCATAATATTTTCTTTTTTATATCAAAATTAAATCCCAACACAAATCAAAAGTTTTTATTTCCGCTTAGTACAATAAGTTGCCCTTCACCTGGCTAACTTTTATAAATTATATAATAAAAATATATATATATAATAGAATATTTTTCTCACGAATGTGACAAAAAAAACTTTACTTTCTGAGGGAACTTTTAGTTTCACATTTATTTTCAAATATATTTTTTTGTACTTTCATTTACAAAGTGTTCTCTTAGGGGCGAGACAGAGTTTCTTCTTAATTATTAACACTTTGGAGATCATCTTGATGAATGTCTTCTTCTAATAAGTCCTCTTCGTCAGTCGGCTCGTGGGCTGGATGCTTATACAACTTTGATTTTCATTTTTTGTAGACACTAGTTATTACTACTTTCGTAGACTTATAATCCGGAAAATAATCTCCATTATGGTTGCAAATTCTCCATTTTTCATGCGTTTTTTCATTCACTAAAAATCATAAAAAAGGTAAACACTTAATTTGTTAGTCAGTAGGGCACTATGGCTATTATGGATGTCAATACACCCAGAAGGTAAACGTGTGGTAAAAATTACGCATGCGAACGACCACAATCTCCGCCTGTTCAAGGGCTACAGACAACTCAGGAGGATTCACAAAAGTGCAATGCGCTGTAACAAAAGTTAAAAAATGTAGCAACTAAAAACTAAATGTACTTGGGCGTTATTACACCCATATAGCCTTTAAGGGTTAAGACAAAATAACAAAATAATATTTTTTTTCACCTGGATAATACGGAATACTTTTTATTTCACCACAGACACGTGGTCCGTTCTTTTTCATAATTATCAGCTAATCACCAATTTTATATTTATCTGTATCGTGTCTGTCGGTCTGCCACTTCTCCTTTAATATAATCAACGACCGTAGCGTCTACGCTTATCACATATGCTTCCTGTCCTGTCATTTTGCTTACTACCATAAGCAGTTCCTTTGTACATTCGAAAGGCGTCCGTTCACCCCAATCGAGCAGTATTTCGTCCCGCACTTTCAAATGCATTTTCGTGAGAGTGCGAATTGAGTTGTGGAATTTAACGCCACGTTTTATCTACCAGAGCGGGAAAATTAAAAAAAAATCTCCTCTCACTAAGTTGTTATGCCACTGCGCCACGACAGTCTTCCTATTATTTCAATAAAAAAAGTAACAATAATAAATAAAATCTTGCATAAATCGAATCTGTACCCAGGTTGGTACAGATTCGATATATACAATATTTACAATAGCTGTACCCAAACCTAACGTAATCTGTTCGAATTCGCATCTACCAGCTACAACAATATTGTGCCAGACGGTCTATTTAAACATGTTTATTTAAATTAAAGCACGCGAGCACCGTACTACAGTGTGCATTGCATCAATTAGTCTTGTCAGATGCATAGAGCTAAGTGTGATTATTTAAATAGGTAAAATATATATTTTATTCACTGCAACGATGTATTTACTTCAGTTTCTCTTCATTTCACCTCACTATACTCCACATAGTCTTAACACTAGGCATAGGAACCTAGTGTTAAGTCACTCCGGTACCTGTATTTACTTTAAAGTTAATTTTAGCTAGCGTTTGAATAAAGAAAAATATTTTAATAAAGAATAAAGTATTTTTCCAGCTTTACTTATTATCAAGACACTCCTTTCCCAACATTTCGCTCAGCGTATTGAGTGGCGGAAGTCAACGCCACGCTTTGTCAATAATTCTACGTCGTATAAAATTTATAAGATATTTACATTAATAAATTTTAATGTAGTTATATATTTTCCATATATATAATTTTGTATAATACGAATAAGACAAAGGTTCTGGTTTTTGAACGAGATGAAGAAAGGACGGAATGCAAGATCAGTGTAACGGTAACGGTAACAAGTGATTGAAGTGGTATACTTGGGAAGTATGTTCAGTAGAGATGGAAGATACGAGATGGATGTGGAAATGCGTATTGCTGCCGGTAACAGGGTTAACGGAGCCTTAGCTGCATTGATGAGACGGCGAAACGTCAGCACAGCTGCGCGTTTGGCCGTACACAATGCAGTTTTGGTACCGACTCTGTTATACGGCAGCGAAACGTGGGTATTACAGAAGAAGAATGAAAGAAAGATGAATGCTGTGGAGATGCGATCTCTTCGTAGGATATGCGGAGTCAGCTTAGCTGATCGAATCCGCAATGAAGAGGTACACAGAATGGCAGGTACTAGCGAGGATGTCAC
>JAAIXJ010000538.1:0-61596 GCA_013403705.1 Heliconius hermathena | reverse complement strand
GACGTTTTCTCATGTGTGAATTGTTGCTTCAACGGCAAAAGAGAAAAGGTTTTCTGCACCGTATCGTCACTGGGGATGAAAAGTGGATTCACTACGACAATCCAAAGCGAAAAAAATCGTGGGGCATGCCGGGTCACGCATCAACATCGTCGCCAAAACCAAATATCCATGGTTCTAAGCTTCTTCTCTGCATTTGGTGGGATCAGCAGGGCGTAATTTATTATGAGCTGCTTAAACCTAATGAAACTATCACGGGAGCTCGCTATCGACTTCAGTTGATGCGTTTGAGTCGCGCTCTGAAAGAAAAGCGGCCACTATACGAGCAGAGACACGACAAAGTGATTTTATTACATGATAATGCTCGGCCACATGTGGCAAAACTTACCTGGAAACACTTCAATGGGAAGTTCTACCACACCCGCCGTATTCACCGGACATAGCCCCCTCCGATTACCACTTGTTTGGGTCGATGGCACACGGTTTAAACGAGCAGCGCTTCCATTCTTTTGAAGAAGCCGAAAAATGGCTTGATTCCTGGACTGCCTCGAAAGATGAGTCGTTTTTCCGATGAGGGATTCAATTGCTACCAGAGAGATGGGAGAAAGTGGTCTCTAATGATGGACAATACTTTGAGTAATGTCATTTTACGCATTATATTTTAAATTATTTTTTTTTAACAAAAAAAAAACAGATTCATTCATTCGATAACTTATTCAAGGACCTAATATTATTTATTATTTCTATTATTTCTTATAGCCAAATCCTGGAGACAGTGTATGTTGAGTGGCAGAACTTAACGCCGCAATGGTAGCAAACTTAGTTTCTGCTATTTCGTAAATTTGAAAGTTAAACAAAGTCCCTAAGTTTATCAATGTATTAGAGCTTATTTAATTATAACTTTCTGTAGACTATCGTACAGTTAATTACTTCACATTCTATACACACAGTAGGGCTGATAGAAAGATTCTAGTATTAGGATATTCTATCCAACTTTTCAGACATTTTTTGTAAGTGGTGGAGCTCAACGCCGCACTCGTTATATTACCAATGCCGGAAAATGAAAATTAATATTTTTTTCTCGTAGTTGCAAAGTGCGGCGTTAAGTTCCGCCACTCAGCACGCAATGCCTCCAGAATTCGGTGGAAAGTGTGGAACGGAGTGTCTTAACACTAGGTTCTCTCTGCCTACCCTGCTGTGTGCAGGATACAGCGTGAAGCTGATTTTTTTTCCTCGTTGTAGCCTAGTCTAACCTCGTTGTAGATTATGGGTGCCCACAATCATCACATTTACAGTCAGACGTCATGTTTCAATAATTGTTTTCAAAATGGAAATATTTTTGTATGAAAGCTGTTTATTATTCAATAATAAGTAATAGATGAAAGTATCCAAAAATAACATTACCTCATAAAATAACCACATAATAAAAAAGATAACAAAATACCATTCTACCATAATTTTGAACTGATCACCATCGATTATCTCAGGAGGACGCCACTCTTTCTATTATCTAACTATTAGTTTTCCCAACATTTTCCCCAATAATGCTCAATTTGTTCATATAATGCGCCCCGCAGTGACGCTTGCCGCGTTTCCAATTTTACAAACCTCGTTAGTACCAAGCCTTTATAATACAATCTAAAGACTGTGTTGTTAGAGAGAGTTAACCAAAATGGTTACTGTAGTTTAAAATCAAAATTAAATCAGCTTCACGCTGTGTCCCGCACATTGCAGGGTGAGAACAGGGAACCTAGTGTGTGGGACTTAACACCGCATTTTTCACTTGTTACCAGTGCGAGAAAATGAAAATATATAATACTTGGTTCCCCCGAATAGGAATTGAACCCACAATAGTTGCAAAAGCACTAGTTTAATGACTCAATGTTTAATTCAGAAGGAAAGCTCTTCTTACAAGGTATAGTTTAAGACTAAGTGAAACCTTTCTAATAACTATATTTTAAACTAATATAAAATTATAAATATAAATTCTTTAAAACTTTTACTAAACATTAATAAAATTTTCAACTAAAATTATCGAATTTTGTAGATTTCTAATAACCTAGATGTTTCTGAGTAACTTACTATCAAAACATATTATGAATTTAATAATTCTATATTATTTCTTTGCTATTTATAATTTACTTATTTTTTTGCGGCGTTAAGCTCCGCACTTTCATAGGCAAGGTGTCGAAGCAAAGTCTAAATTTTAGTTTATCTCTGCCTACAATGCTTTGCGGGAAAAAGATTAAAGCTTCTTATTTTTAAATTTTGAAGCCGTCGTGGCATAGGGGTAGAATCGTGCAACAGTAAGTGTGGCGGTTGTGGATTCGATTTCCACTCGGAGGAATGAAATTTTTAATATTTTAATCATTACATTATTCAAGTAACAAGGCAAACCGCGGCGTTGAGTTCTGCTATTCAACACGCAATTCCTCAAGAACTCGGCGGTCTACGATTTACAATTTTATTTCTTAGAAACGTGGCGTTAAGTTCCACCTAACAATTTTATCTTCCGAATTCGAGCGGAACCCTGCCAACAAAAACACAAATGAATGCAATATAAAGACAAAGTATATATCATATCAATATCACATTAACATTATGATCCTTTAAAAAGGTATACAGATATATGAATAATAAATGAGCATTACTCTTCAAAAACATTATTAGGTTATTTTTCGTATAAACAATAAGCTATAAAGACATCACGTTCTATATTCTCTACAAGGTAACGCTTTCAACGTTCACAGCTTTGTTTGTACTGTAAAATACTTGAAAATACAATACATATACAGGTGAAATATTGAGTTTGAACGGTTCAAAATAATGGATTCTGGTGACCTCTGAATTTATTTCTAGGTAAAAATTTCATAATTAAATACATATATTTTTTTTGCTTCACGCTGTATCCCGCAAATAACAGGATAGGGAAGGGACAAATCGATTAAGATAATATTTTCTTATGAGTATATCAATAATAATATTATAGTATTAAAAATTAATTAAATATAATAAAATTATAAGAAAATTTGATAGTAATAATTAGACAAAAATGAAACAAGTTTAATTTATTCCTAATTGTCACAATATTTAACAAATCCAATCCTTTTCATTTGAAATACACAATAATAAGGTGGGTTGTGCAAGAATTTGTAATCCGCCATTTTGTTGTGGCGGCCATTTTGTATTAGCAAAAGTATTAGTTATATATTTCATTGTCATCAGAACAAAATTCCTAATTCAATTTTCATTTCAATTGAATACTCAAAAATGAGCTTGCAATATTTCATATACATGCTGCATGCTTTTTGTGCCGTGTGATCCGGGCCTAGAATAGGATCACCCTGNCATCAGGTAATGCCGGGCTCCGGCGCCCAACCCAACTTAGAGGATGGCAACGCACCTGTAGCTCCTCTGGTGTTGCACGGGGTCGTGGGCGGAGGTAATCACTTACCATCAGGTGACCCGCACGCTCGTTTGCCTTGTCCTTTTCCATAAAAAAAATCATATATTATACATACACTAACACACTTACTCAACGGCAAGTTAAATAAAATCTTGTAAAAAGGACACATACTAAGTGTTTATTTTGAGGCCAGTCGTGGCGCAGCGGCACAAGGTGTGACTGTAAAATCGACTGGTTGTGGGTTCGATCCCCACTCGAGGAGATGAAATATTTACCTAAATTTATATTTCCATTTCTTCGCTCTGGTGTCGAGGATAAGCGCGGCGTTGAGTTCTGCCACTCATCACGCAATGCCTCCAGAATTCGGCAGAAAATGGGGAACGGAGTGTCTTAACACTATGTTCCCTCTGCCTACTCTGCTGTGTACGGGATACAGCGTGAAGCTGATTGATTTATTTATTTTTATAAAAAAATAGTCCACTCTACTTGCGAGAAAAAAAATTAAGGTTTTTAATGCTGAGCTTGGAAAGTATTTTTTTTAAATGCTATTTTTTTTAAAACTACATGTGCTTGTACGTGTATGTCGTTGTTTATTTATTAGTGGAAATGAGAATGCGATGGCTAAGGGCTATTGGTAGTAATTAGACATGGATAAATATTTAAATTATTTTCATTTCGAGTATCTCGACATTTCGAGAATATACCAAATAACGAACGGCGTTGAGTTCCGCTAATCTCACGCAACGCAATATCTCGAAAATGACCAAAAAGCAGAGAACAGAGTGTCTCAACATTATGAACTTAAAAAACACTCTTTCAAACACTAAACACACAAATAAAACGAAACTAACATAATTTGACCTATCGCGTTAGGCTCGTAATCTAAAACACATTAGCCGGTTGTACCGCGGCTTAGCAACTATGTAGTCAGCAAATATGCAGTTTCTGCTACTTTGCCTCGTGAGTACTGTAATAGTATGAGAGTTTGTATCATTGTGGTAAACTTTTAAAATGTGTTATATCGTTTTTTAGCTTCACACTGTCACCCGCACATAGCAGAGTAAGCAGAGGGAACCTGGGAACCTAGTGTTAGGGTACTCCGTTCTCATCATTACACTTCCGTTCCACAATTTGTTGCTCAACTCTGGAGGCATTGCATGTTGAGTGGTAGGACTCAGCGCCGCGTTTTATCTCGTTAGCAGGGCGAAGGAATGAAAATATTAAATATTTTGTTTTTCTGGAGTGGTAATCGAACCTGTAACTAGTCGTTTTTACAGCGGCGGCACTGCATCCGGCAGTAACCTCTCACTGTGTTTGTTTTTATACTATTGTTTTGTTTTTAAATGTTATTTCTAGTAAATAATTGTAAAGCACCTTTAGAATTTTATTAACTCTTATGTGTTTTATTATATGCAAAAAAGAATACATAATAATGATTTAATTATTTAAAATTAAATCAGCTTCACGCTGTATCTCGGACACAGCAGGGTAGACAGAGGGAACCTAGTTTTAAGACACTCCGTTCCCCACTTTCTGCCGACATTCTTCCCCACATTCTGGAGGCATTGCGTACTGAGTGCCAGAGCTCAACGCCGCGCTTTGCCTCGACACCAGAGCGAAGAAATGGAAATATAAATTTAAGTAAATATTTCACCTCCTCGAATGGGGATCGAACCCATAACTAGTCGGCCATAACGACTGGCCTCATTTAGTTATTTAGTTTTCAGAATTGATTTATTTTAGGTTTTTCTTTCATTTGCATTTAATAATTGTACCAATTGCATACCAAGCCCTAAAAAACGCTCTGGCATCTAGACAAGGGGCGGCGTGGCGTTGTCTTCCACCAAATGACACGCTATATCTCAAAACATTTGCGAAAAAATAAATAAAAGGAGTGTAACATTAAATTCCACCTGCCTGCCGAATATCAAAACCTGATACAGTGTGAAGCTAAGAAAAAACTTTAAACAAGCTAAACTTACTTATGCATAACACCTAATACATAAGACGCCTGCACTAAAGCTACAGTATTTACCCAAAAATCAGACGCTAACACCGTGTAATCCACATAAACCTGCGCCAGTATACACGAGAGAACAACGTTCACATAAGCTGGTAGCACTCCCCTACTATTCGGTACTATCGTAGTACGGTCCGGTCCGGTTATCGAGGAATATATAACATTTTGTCTACAGAAATGCCTATGTAGGATTACATTTTAATTGTTTTAGAGTTATTTGAACCTGCCAGCCAGTCTGACAGTGACTATATAAGTCCTGGTTGTGGGTTCGATCCCTCCTTGAGGAAATGAAATATTTCTTTAAATGTATATTTATAGTATATCCATTTCTTCGTTCTGGTATCTAGGCAAAGGGCACACGCATTACCTTCAGCATTCGGCGGAAAGTGGGAAACGGAGTGTCATAACACTAAGTTCCCTCTTTCTACCCTGCTGTGTGCGGGATTGATGTCTATAATTCTTTATACATAAAGTTAATAGTCAACCATCGAAACGTATTGGGATGGACTCTGACTGTAAACTAAATAATTTAGGTTCGATAGGAACTCACATAGAAATTATTTTTATTTTCGCCATCCTATAAACGGTGTTAAATAAAATCAAATAAAAAGTCAAGTAAGAGGAGTCTTAGCTATAAAATAAGCACATATACTTATTAAGAAAATGTATAAAAATTGGAAAGTAGCGGGATTTTTTAATAAGTATTTTCCTTTCCTGGAATAACACTTTGAAAATGTTTAAAAAAATATTTAAAAAACAGCATTCTTTCTTGCCAAACGATAATTCTAAATAATTATCTTTGGGTAGCGGAAATTTGTAAAAATCTCCCTACAGAGATGCTAACAACATAAATAAGTCGTAACAAGCGTATAAAAATTTCGACGTAGCTCGATGAGAACGTATGGCTTAGTTGGTCAGAGTGCTTGGACGGTTTTCAAAGAGGCGCGGGTTCAAATCCCGCTACGTTCAAATTTTCATACGTTTTCTTAATAAGTATTTTACTAAGTCTTTTACTTATCCTAAGTAAGGAATAACACTTTAAAAATGATAAAAAAAATAGACACTTACTAATTAGGGTCTTTTAATGTATCTTTTCCTTCACTTTGTCTAGTCTGACTTAGGTGGGTAATAATTTAAAATACAATATTCCTAGGTATACTAACGTCAAACCTTTCAAAGGATAATCCATCCATTTGTTCTGCAATCCTTTTTTTCTTTACAATTTTTTGATTTATGTAACATATAGATTTTTTTAAGTGCGTTGAACATTGATTGACCTCTAACATTGATTTAAGAAAAAATATTGTCTTGTTAATAAAAAAAACTGAAGTTACAGAAGATCCGGTTCAGATTATCTTAAATGTGAATACGATTAAAAATGAACTTAAATCAGCTTCATGCTGTATCCCGCACACAACATTGTAGACAGAGAGAACCTAGTGTTAAGACACTCCGCTCCCCACTCTCTGCCGAATTCTGGAGGCATTGCGTGTTGAGTGGCAGAACTCAACGCCGCGCTTAGCCTTAAATGTACGATGCTCTATTTTTATTTTTACGCTTTGTTCTGCCGAAAGCAGAGTAGGAAAAGGTGACAAAGTCTTAACAAAATTTAATTATTCGCTCGAATTTCAAGCGCGGTGTACTGAGTCGCGTATCTCAACGCCGCAATATGTCTATCAGTGCGGTGTATACAAAAGTTAGCAAAATAATTTTCAAATAAAGATTTATCACTAAACTAATGTCGACTTATTATAATTCTTTTAGCCCAAAGGTTTCGAACTCCCACCCTTAGTATAGAAGAAAAAATGCATGATATTTCAATCCCCAGACCAGAAAAGATTTGTCGTTTTATTTCTAACCCCAAAGTAATGTAGCATTCCAACGTATACGTAATTACTGCGTAACTTTTGCCTAAAGGATAATTATATTTAATTTTATACGAATTTTGTGATGTGGTTTGTTGTATTATTAGGCTCGGAATTTCGTTTTATGTTTTGTTTTGTATTGTATTAAAAAGATATTATGATTGAAAAAGAATTATGTAGCTTCACGCTGTATCCCGCATAATATATAACAGGATAGATAGAGGGAATCTAGTTTTAAGACACTCTTTTACCCTCACTTTACGCACCAATTTTCCGGCATTTCGAGTTGAGTTTCGGAACTCGTCATGGAGTTCCGATTTTAGTTTCGGCTTTGTCTTTTTTTTCCAAAACTAAAAAATGAAAATAATTTATTCCCTCTAGTGGGAATCGAATCTAAAACCATCACGCTTACAGTTAGACATTGCCCTGCCACGATTTAATCCAAAATTTTTTTCAGCTTCACGTAGGGAATCTAGTAACCTTATGTTAAGACATTCAGCTGGGATATCAAAATATTAAATAATTCATATACTCGAGTAGGAATCGAGTCCACGACTAACGGGCATACAATCAAAAATAGTACCACTGCGCTACGATAGAATCCAAGATATTATGTCAAATAATAGGCTTCTTTTAAAATACTATTTATGTATCCTCGTAAGTACAGAATATATACGTGACTTTCGTCTTTATAGTCTACAAATTTAAGGACTTAATGTAGAAAACGTGCCAAAAAGGTCTATTTAATAAAGAAAATACGTATTATTTATATGAAGCATATTATATAATATAATCTTGAGGTCGCCGTGGCGCAGGAGCACAAGCGCGCGACTTTATACGCGACGGTGGTGTAGTGGTTAAGAACAATAATTAATTTTATTAATTTATGTAATTTTATTTTTATGCAAATTTATTTTTTATTTTATATAATTTAATATAAAAATTATAGCATGAGTAGAACCGAGCGCGCTTGACCTTTTGACCTATTTTTTTATTGCAACGGTCGCGCGGCGAGCTCTGCGTACGCGCCGGTGCACCAGTCCGAGTTCATACCGCGACGGCGAATGCACGCTTCCTTTTGCGCTTCTCGCTAATTACGCTTTTCTAGTTATTTTATTCGTTTGCTTATATAAACCTTTCTATTTCGCCTTACTGTATATATAAACTCTTGTGCTCGCTATAATTCTTTCTTAAAACTATTCTTTCGTTGTTTATTGTATTGTGCTTTGTTCTGTGTCGTGTAATAAACTTTAATAGTATATATGGTGGACTTATTATTTATCTCATCTAGTAGCTAATAACTTTGACTACCATAAAAACCATAGTGGTAACGAACATCTGATGCTGTGTTGAACAGTAAACGCAACTGTTGTGAGTTCAATTCCCAATCGGGGAATAAACTATTTTCCATTTCCTCGCTCTAGTAAGAAGACAGTATTTGGCGTTTTGGTACCGCCACTAGCAACAAAATAAGGCTATGTGTTGGTGCGATTTATTTTTTGACCTATACTCAATAATTTATTATTAGCTAATCAAAAAGCGATCTAGCTCTAAATCATCTTTGCTTAAATTGTCGTTTAAATATTTTATTAACTCACAAAATTTATTAAAATTCCACTTCCAGTACTAATTAAAAGTGTTTTAAATTACTAATAAACTTAATTTAAATATGGCGAAGTTGGTGAATCTAATTTTAAAGTCCCCGAAGCGATCAGAGTCCAGCCAATTTGCGACGTCTGCCCATTACATAATTTTTTTGACTTCCTTAATTAATATACTTCTTAGAATGTTTTTGTGCATAAGCTTCTTATACAGGTTTTTGTTTAGATCTTTATTATTTTTGAGGTAATATACGAAATTCATTAAGTTATTTTTCTAGCAAAACTGAAATAAATATATTTTTTTATTCATGAGGCCATCCTGGCGCAGAGGCACAGCATCTGACTTTATCCTGTAACCTAGTGTTACGACACTCGGTTATTCATTAAGACAAGTGACTTTCGTTCCCCAGTTTGGTGAAACTCAACGCCTTACTAACTCAAAAAATAAATAAATCAGCTTCACACTGTATCCCGCACACAGCAGGGTAGGCAGAGGGAACCCAGTGTTAAGATACTCCGTTCCCCACTTTCTGCCGAATTCTGGAGGCATTGCGTGATGAGTGGCAGAACTCAACGCCGCGCTTAACCTCGACACCAGAGCGAGGAAATGGAAATATAAATGTAAGTAAATACTTCATCTCCTCGAGTGGGGATCGAACCCACAACCAGTCGGTTTTACAGTCACACTTCGTGCCGCTGCGCCACGACTGGCCTCAAATCAACTTTACCTAATTATCGAATAGTGAGTGAAATCCCAACCGTCGAGTTTACAGCCGCATGCTTCTACCGCTGCGCCACGATGGCCTCAGTTGAAATTCGTGATATACATATATATGTAATATATTTTATAGTAAAAATGTATATGACAGAAATAAACCCGCGGCCTTTGCGGTCGCTTCTACAACACAAACATCACAGCTTGTTTATTTATATTTCAAAAAATCTGGTTACCTTTTGCTCTCTAACTCAAAATATAGAGGATTACGCTTCCAGCGAAAAATGTAAGCTTAGAAATATAATCCTCAGATAAATCATTGAACATTTAATAAAAGGAGAAAATCGTATGAATTATATGATGCTTTTGATCATAAAAGTTGATATTATTTTCTACTGTCTCCCGCATTCCTAAGTGACGGCTGATATTAGCCAGTGACATATTCCAACGTTCAGCTTCACGCGTTTTCCCGCATGTCAGGATAGGCAGAGGGGATTTAGTATTCCACTCCGACTCCGTTTCCGATTTTCAGCATTATTATCGTCGAGAAATTGTGTGTGTTTTTACCGACGAAACTTAACGCTGTGATTTGTCTTCACATTTCACCCTAAGGGTTTTTCTGTTTTTTTTTTTTTGTTTGAATCTTATTTGAGATACTTTTTAATAGCACTTTATTTTGTTTATTGCAATTAGACAGATATTAGTAATGTTTTTTTAACAGTATCCCGCACAAAGGTAGGCGGAGGGAGCCTAAAGACTTAACAAACACTCTGTTCCCCACTTTCCATCGAATTTTCGAGGCATTGCGTGTTAAGTAACTGTACGGACGGACGGTACTCAACGCTACGCTGTTGCTTTGATACCAGAGCGAACAAATAACAATATTAATAAGCAAAAATCACTCTCTCAAATGGGAATCAAACCGACAACTGTCACGTTACAGTCACAATCTTGTAGCCCTGCGCCACGACGACCTCACTCTACATACATATTCTGCCATTTAAACTTCGAGGAGTATTAAGTCCAATATTCATAGTATTGTGATTACAACAGCTATTGGTATCACACAAGTACTAAGCCTGTAACGATTGTTCATAATATTACCGATGGCCAATTATACGTGCTCTCTGAAACAAGTAGGTCATATGTTCATATATCAGTCGACCTCCGTGACTTACTGATAATGAAAACCTCAATACAATTAGTTATTAACCAAGACAAATAACAACAAATTAATTTTCCGACTTTACACGTGATATACGTGAGTTTAATCTCCGTTTCCTTTCAAGATAAAACAGCGTTTAATTAAGCCACGCAACACGTCCTGAAATGTATGTCGCGAAATTGATGAAAAGTGGAGAATGTCGTGTCTTAAGATTAAGTTCTATCTGTATATACTGCCATATTTGGCAAATGAGTGAAACAAAAGCAAAAAAAAAAAAACAAAAATTACAAATAAAATTATTAAAAAAACAATAAAAATAACAATATTAACAATATTATTATTACAATTATGTATATCAATTCATATAGTATATAGGTAGATAGGTACCTAACTGCCGTTGTGGGTCAGAGGCATAATCGTGTGACTGTTAACACCATGGTTGTGTGTTCGATTTCCACTCGGTTTAATAAATTATATTTACTATCTTCATTTCTTTACTCTGGTAACGAGTTGAAGCGCGGCGTTTAGATCTGTCACAATGTGTTTGTTTCGGCGGAAAATGGGATAAGGAAGTGTCTAATTGAGAAACCAAGTGTTTTTATATTAGGTTTCTTTACGTATCCTGCCTGCTATGTGTAGAATACAGCTTGAATCTAAAAAATAAATTTAATTAACAATGCCACCTTAGCTATCGAACCCATCACAATAGAAAACAATAAGCACTTACACATATAATCTACAGTCTATTATTACATAGAAATTACTCTAGTCCAGTCTATAATGAAAATTAAAATGCATTTTGCAAGTATACTCGGGTAAATGATAAGTAAGGTGTGTAGAAGCTTTGTCATTATATCAAGTTGCCCATCATTTATTCCCTAGATTAAGATTACAGGGTAGGTGGATTGTAGCGTCAGCAAAAATGAAATGTTTCATATAAGAAACCTGTAATATAGTGAAATGGTAACTTTTCATTTTTTCTCGACTGTTTATTACTTCGAGTGTTAGTAATATATGACGATTTTTCATTTAAAATTATTTATATTTATTGTATAATAGGTTTAAATTTTACGACAAAATAAAACAAAAAACCAATCGAAGCATTCATTTCCGTCTCTTTGGTACGTAAAATCTCTAAATTAGATGAAAAGAGAAAAATTGTGTATTCAAAAGCAATTGGATGTCCTATGTCAAATTATAAAAAACTAGAGGGCGCGCGCGGCTTCGCCCGCTTATGAGGAGTGAATTCTAAAAAAACCACGTTCAATAAAATATTTTTAACAGTCTAAATTTAAATTTTTATAAAAATCGGTAGCAATTTAAAGATTTTTTAGAAGATTTTTCCATATAAACTTTCAACCCCTTATTTGAACCCTCAGGGGGTGAATTCTTAAAAACCATGAAACACGTATTCAATGAAATATTTTTAAGAGTCTGAATTTCAAATTTTATAAAAATCGGCGCAGATTAAAATTTTTTTCCATACAAACTTTCAACCCATATTTCATCCCTTTAGGGTTAAAATTTTTGAAATTCCCTTCTTAGTGGATGTCCAGAATATGAAAATAAACATCTGCCCAAGTTTCACGTTTCTACTATCAGCGGTTACGGCTCTGCGTGCGTCTTACCTCAGTCAGTCAGCACAAGTCCTTTTATATATATATAGATAACTGGTCCGGTGCGAGTTGTATCCGCCCACTAAGGTTTCAGTGTAAGGTCTCAATTTTATGATTGTAGGTTATCAGAAAGTACAACTTATGAAGGTAGACAAACTTAAATTAGCGAGTGCATGCATTTTGTATGAAATGAACTACAAATATAAGTTTGTAATATTTTTCATCAATAAAATACGAATACATTAATAACAATAATTAACCCAGAGTTCATCGCTACTGGGTAAAAAACACCTCAGAGGTAATAAAAAAATCATACAATCACATCAATAATCTATTTTTTATACATAATTTAGAGACTTGCCGCTTTAGGTACTTTTCTGCATAGACACCAGAGACTGGCTCTTCACTGGTCTGATAGTTAGCACAACGCCCTTGAACGTAGTGGTCATATAAAGTAAGCATGGGTAAAAATTACCCAGTACCGACCGTTTACGTATGATAGTGACCAGCTACAAACTCCGTGTTAAGAATTAATAAACATAATAGAACTATATAATATTTATATACAGATATGTAAATAAAAAATTATAAATATCAATAAAAATTATTATCTATGAAAATTATTCAGCTTTCTGTTTTAAACTAGAACAGTACTTTGTTCATATCAACTCATGCCTGAAAGTTAAGAGTTTGGCGTTCATTTAATATTGTTAACAAGAACAATTTGTGCTGTCACTTTGGGAATTCCAAAAGTTATTTATTTAATATCATTAATACGTAAAATATATGGNATCTCTATATACATTGAAACTAGCTACATCCATACTTACAAGCGTAGAGTAAGCGGATTCATAATTTGTAACAATTTTATATTTGTGACTCTTACTTTGTATATATGAATGTGCTATATTCAGAATGACCAACTTGTGGTCAGTAACCGTAGTATTTAAAACAATGATAGAAGGTGCATTGTGGATATTATCTATCTTCAAGAATACATGGTCAAGGCAGCTGTCATAAATATTTCCATTTCTTCGCTCTGGTGTCGAGGTTAAGCGCGGCGTTGAATTCTGCCACTTAAAACGCAATGTCTCCAGAATTCGGCAGAAAGTGGGGAATGGAGTGTCTTGAAACTAGGTTCCCTCTGCCTACCCTGCTGTGTGCGGGAGACAGCGTGAAGCTGAGCATCATGTTATGTCTCCAGAATTCGGCGGAAAGTGGATGATGTGTGACGTGATCACTATATAGTGGCAATCCACTATAAAAAAATACTACAAACAGAATAAAACATATATTTTTTTTAATAGATTGACAATGTTATGTTTCGCTACTTAACGCGTAATATCTCTAAAAAAATATTCATTGCTACATATATTAGAGATATTAGAGAGTAAAGTTAAAATACAAGTTGTGCAATGACTAACCTATTTTTTTAGTAAAGTTAAAGTTACAGTCCCCCTTCTCCCTTTAACATACTAAGCCATATTTAAATTTTGTAAATCTAGATCTTATGTCTGTTTGTATAATAGTAAAGAACTCAATAACGGAAGAGTTTTATCACTACATATTATAGTAAAAAACAAAGTCGCTTTCCACTGTCTGTATCTATGTATGCTTAGATTTTTAAAACTACACAACGGATTTTGATGCTTTTTCTTTATTAGATAGAATGATACAAGAGAAAGGCTTGTAATTAATATAATATCCAGCTACATAGCAGAGAAATATTGTTATTTTTACGGTTTCTAATGTGATGTCGTAAATAATTACGTTTTTTTTTTTCGCTTACATTACAAACCCTAAGAGATTTATCAAAATAATAAGCTGAGTATTGTATACCTTGAAAAGGTCTACAGAAAACTCCGTAATGGTATATATCTATCTCTCATGGATAACCTACAATAAACATTTTTGTCATTTACCTTTTACGAGAAATAATGAGTTTATGCGGGCGAAGCTGTGTGCGGGTTGCTACTAAAATAATATATAAAATAAATATTATAATGATATAAAAAAAATAAAAAAAAAGTGGGTTCGATCACCACTCGAGGAGATCGAATATTTATTTATATTTTCATTTCTTCGCTCTGGTGTAGAGGCAAAGCGCGGCGTTGAGTTCCGCCACTCAACACGCAATGCCTCCAGAACTTGGCGGAAAGTGGGGAACGGAGTGTCTTAACAGTAGGTTCCCTCTGCCCCTGCCTGCTGTGTGCGGAATACAGCATGAAACTGGAAAAAAAAGTATATTTTCACAAATCATGCGAAGGCGTGTACAGAGTTACGGACATTACAAAAAATAATAACTAAATATTAATATTTTTAATTAATTACAAAAAAAACTCGACTAAGTTACAAATATATCAAAATGAAGAAGGCACATCGCCTCAGGCCTACTCAGTTATTTGGACGTACTTACTAAATGTAAAAGTCTTAATATATTTTTTTCTTTGCTTGACAATTTTTGTTTGTATCTTTAATTGAATGAAATTGAATAATATCTTAGAAGGGATCGTAATTAATTTTTTTTGAGTAATGTTATTTATCTCAATTATATATTTTGGTAGTCATGGCGCAAGGGTACTGGCGTAACGTAAACGTGACCAGTTGTGGGTTCATTTCCCATTCCAGAAAATGAGACATTTTCTTGAGTGGGAAACATTAGTATTTACGTTTCTTCGCTCTGGTGTCGAGGCAAAGCGCGGCTTTGATTTCCGCCACTCAACACGCAATGCCAATATGCCTCGGCGGGAAGTGGAAAGCAGAGTGTCTTAACACTAGGCTCCGTCTGCCTACTCTGCTATTTTCGGGACACAGCGTGAAGCTGATTTGATTATTAATTATAAATTATATAGTATAAAAATCCATCGTGGCACACTGCTACACCCCTTCGGGCAAATTAATTTTTCTTATTTTAATCTTCGCTTTGATAGGCAAAGTGCGGTGTTAAAGTCCGCTACTCAATATATAGTATCCCAAATATGCATGAAAAAAACTGCTATATGAAAGACAAAGTGTGAAACTAAAAAAAGAGAGAAAATCTATATAAAATGAATACTTGGTTATACGCACTTAGAATAAATCCCATCGTTATAAGTCATACGCTCTAACGGTGCCTCATTACAACTTAAGCTAGCCATCTTCTTAAATTTCTTTTATATTCGTCACATCTCGGGCTATCTATACGCATATACGCTTCAATTTTCTTTTCACCGCTTGTTGAATGGCGGAACTAAGTACCGTGGTATGTCTTGTTACCAAAGTAAGAAATGCATTCCTCTGAGTGGGAATCGAACAGACAACCTTCACGTTTACAGTCAGACAATCAGGCCACGAATAATTCCATGTGCAAAAGTTTGTTACAAAAATATTATAATATTTTTTAACATTTTTAAAGTGTTATTCCACACTTAGGAAAGAAAAATATTTATTTAGAAAACGTATAAAAATTTGAACGTAGCGGGACTCGAACCCGCGCCTCCTGGAAACCGAGCTAGAGCTCTGACCACTAAGCCATACGTTCAATGATCGGTTTCCAGGAGGCGCGGGTTCGAGTCCCGCTGCGTTCAATTTTTTATACGTTTTCTAAATAAGTAATATTATAATATTTTTTTTCTTCAGCTTTATTGTATAAATATATCTTAACTTAACCAGAATCAACTATAGAACCGTTTCATTATGATCGTAGATCCATAACATGATAAGCAGGACAAGAGAAAAGCGAATATTCCTATTGAAAATATGCGAAGTTGTTTCAGCATTGTTAATTAAAAAGCGGTTTTAGGTTTCTACAATAGAATATCGTTATATTTTATTTTATACAGGGTGGGTAGTGAGAACAAAGGAAATAGATAGAGAGAGATAGAGATAGAGATAGAGATTATGTAATAGTGTTTCTTATTTTTAGGATTCAATACTTCCCGTCGTCGGGAAAGTATCTAATTGAAATTAATATCAAATCAAATTGAGGTCTACACTCGTTTATATCATAAGAAAAACTTTTAAGTAAAAGTAGCTCAAGTTACTACGCTTCTCTCAAATAACGTAATTGTGGTGTTTTAATGTGGTTTTTACTAATGGTCAGTGTGATTTAGGGCAGTTCATCTTTATACTTTATCAATTTTTTAGCATCACGCTGTATCTTTCATACAGTAAGGTAGGCAGAGGGAACCTAGTGTTAAGATGTAGTATCTTCTCCATTTTAAGTAGAATTCTGTAGGTATTGCGTGTTGAGTTGTGTAATTCAACGCCGCGCTTTGCGTCAACGCCAGAGCAAAAAAAATGGACGTAAGTCAATTCCTCGGGTTTGAATCGAACCCACAATCTGCTGTGTTTACAGTCACACTTTGTGCCCGTTCGACTGACCTCTACACTTTACATAGTAAAGTATATTAGGCGAATCATATAAGAATATAGCCGAAAAGTATTTAATAGATAGAGGAGAATACACGAGCGAAATACTAGCAGTAAATAAAAACATGATTTTAAGCAATTTTTACACGACTTTTTAACTATTAAAACTAATATAGTACCTACAAGGTGCGTGATCCTCACAATAAAACATTATACACGTTCGGCTATACTATTTATAACCACACCAAATAAAACAAATTAGAAATCATTTTGTTTTTAGCGTGTTTATAAAAATGGACTCAGATCGGAGAATGCCTAAATATTTTTTTTTAGTTTTAATACATACTTGTGTCTTGTATTTTATAAGAAAAGCCAAGTGACTTATTTCCTCTTCACGTTTTTCCCACGTATAGATAAGACTGAGGTGCAAGCATACGAGGTGTAAGCGTTGGTTCGATTTTTACTTGAAAATGTTTAATATTTTCTTTTTCATCATTCTAGTTAACCAGTAGAGGGAAAGTGCGCCGTTGTCGTAATGGGAACGGAGTGTCTTATCACTATGTTCCCAGGTTCCCTATGCCTACCCTCATATAGTAGTAATATAAATAAAGTAAACCAACCATAAAACGCTTATCTGATATCATTTCTTATATTTTAATATTCTTTGAAAACACAACATTTTTTAACCAACCTGATTAATAAATATTTCAGAACATAGCGTTTTGATGTGGCAATTTGAATTATTACATATTTTCGTGATGAAATTCTATCGTTCCATTCGAATCGTATGTAAATTGTGCTTCGAAAATTACAACGTTAAATTGAGGGGAATATAATGGGGGAAATACACCATCTCTTCTAAATTTTGTACGCTGGAAGTGTATACGATATCTTCTTTGACGAGGCTTATTATAGAAGAAATTACTTAGAATTTATGTTTGATTGAATTATATTTTGAATAGTATAATTTGAAAATTAAAGTTTAAATAATGTTTTTATTTTGAGATATATTTAAAAAAGAACAAATTTAATCAGCTTCACGCTGTATCCCGCACACATCAGGGTAGGCAGAGGGAACCTAGTGTTAAGATAATCCGTTCCTCACTTTCCGCCGAGTTCTGAAGGCATTGCGTAATGAGTGGAGCTCAACGCCCCGCTTTGCCTCGACACCAGAGCGAAGAAATGAAAATAAATATTTAATTTCCTCCAGTGGGGATCGAACCCCCGACTAGCCGATTTTACAGTCATACTTTGTGTGTCTGCGCCACGACTGGCCTCATGATATATATTTTAGTAGCTATAGTTAAAATTAATTTCGTCCCACGATTGGAAACTAAATCCACGCCTACCTCAATTGGTTCACTATCAGGCATAATCGATGTCTAAATCATAAGCCATTTGACTAGTTAATTCACGTATATTGAATATATTATTAAATATATTAAGTGATGCATAAGATATTAAGTGTTAATTTAACTTATAAAGTTTTAAAATTTTATCCAAATTCATTTAAACTTACATGGGTGGACAGAGGGAACCTAGTGTCAAGACATTTCGTTCCCTATTTTCCGTCCAAATTTCGCAAAATCGCGTGTTGAGTGCTACTCACAGTCACGCTTTATCTTTTTACCAGAGCGAGAAAAATAAAAAAAAATCATTAGCCCCAAATCCTAATCGAACTAACAATCGTCGCGACGGCCTAGCGGTGTTGTAAATATTGGCAATTTTTTAAACATTTTTTAAAGTGTTATTCCACACTTAGGAAAGAAAAATACTTATTAAGAAAACTTATAAAAATTTGAACTAGCGGTCCCTGACCCTGACCCTGGTCGGTTTCCAGAGGCGCGGGTTCGAGTTCCGCTACGTTCAAATTTTTATAAGTTTTCTAAATAAGTAAATATTGGCAATGTTCCAACTTTGTCTACATTATATGTATATGACAGTTAACAAATTTTAGCTTATATCACAAAAACGAAGTAAAATCTATATAATTAAATAAAACTACCCTACTAAAGACTCTTTATAGGATTAACAAAATCCAGCGTTACAACAAACATGTTGTGCTAATAACGTAAGGAAGAATGTTTCCGGGATTAAGAAACAAGGCACATCTAATTCGAAAGACATTTCAGGGAAGCTATTTCTGAGAATACTTAATGTAAGAACTAATCATGTTGAAAATGAAAACAAAGGGAAATGTGATATTTAATTACATAAAAATATATGAATATATAAAAATATATATGTGGTACAAACGTGTGTTTGTAAACGCGACTGGTTGTGGGTTCGATTCCCACTCGAAGGAATATTTTAATTAACAAACATTCAACATTTTTCATTCGTTCTGATATAGAGACAAAGCGCGGCGTTGAGTTCCACCAATACTGAATCTATTACGGAAGTATTTGAAGGGATTGTTTTGAAACTAAATTTCTTCACCTGTCCTTGTAATCGAAAAAAAAAAGTGATTTTTTTCTAAAAATTATGAAAAGTTCATGCAGTACAATTTTATTATTTTAACTTATCATTTGTATTAGAGAAATCTTTTCACGAGCAATTTCGAAGCATAAATTACCATAATATGCTCCATCATGTACTCTTTATTTTATATCATTAACTTAGAAAATTTACGTAATTGTGAAATGTATTAAATAACAAATGAATAAATTTTCTTTATGACAGTAAAAAAATACCTGTACAAAAAATAAAAAAGTCAAAGAACTTTCTAAAATCATGTTTTTCTTTAAACACTAAGATTTTTATCGTATCTCGGATAAAGAAAGTTCTTCACCAAAGGTTTTAAAGTAAAGCACCACTCGAGGTCATAAAGTCGATAGTCCAGTATATTTATAAAATATAGCGACCTAAACGCGGCTTCGTCCGCTTAATCTTGTTTTACATTATAGCCAAACTATACATAATCTTTACGTTAATTGTGTTAATCTGATGCAAAAGCTACTATCATGCATACTAAAAAGTTTCATTAAAATCCATTTAGCAGGTTTTAAAATTTTGTATGATTGTGGACATCCTCACAAATTTTCAAATTTAAAATATTACTAAGATTTTGGATGTGTTATTGTATAATAATATGTAGTAAGAGGGAACCTGGGAACCGAGTGTTAAAACACTCATTTCCTACCAAAACACTTTCTGTCTCCTACTTAGTGCCAAATGCTAAAATACCCGTTCTTGATAAATAGAATATCCAACACAAAATGATTTTTCAATTTAAACGAGCTGTTTCTGATATCAGAGCGCTCAACCAAACTTTATAATGTTAGTGTAGATTAGTACAAAATCTTGTAATATCAATATAGATGCTTATGTTAATCCAGTTTTGTTAAATACTCAAATTTATCTCGAGAAAGCGGAGAACGTACTGACTAAAGTATTACTAAATTATATATACTTATATTATATTTTTTGATTCATGTGAAATTCATGTAAAATTGGTCATATTGAGTCAATCATGGCGCGGGGGCACAACTGTGAGACTGTAAACATGACGTTAGTAGGTTCTATTCCAACTCGTGGGAAAGAAATATTTTAATATTTCATTTCCTCGTTTAGGTGACGAGGCAAAGCGTGGCGTTGAGTGCCGCAAATCAACACGCAATGACTCGAAAATTTGGCTTAAAATGAGTTATCTTTGTTAGAGTTTATATAAATTACATATAATGGTATAGAGATTGTTTTCGTATACTTGTCAATACTTATAGATTCAGTTGGTCATATTATTATTTGTCTACCCACTGATATATTTACTGTTAAAGATTTCTTATGAAGTATTTTGTAATTTGTAAGTCAGTTGAGCTTGAGACGTAGCAGTACGTACGAATAAAGCTTTGTACTAAGTTATACTTTTATTCTGAGCCCCTTTATATCTTTAGGTTACCAGGTTCCCGCTACCTATCCTCCTATATACAGCGTGAAGCTAAAAAAAAGAAATACATTAAAAATAGCAATTGTAAATTTGTCATTTAAACTTAAAAATAATATTTTATTACTACAATAGACATTTAAAAAAGATCATTAGAATTTACCTACCTTACCAAAATTGCCTACAAAAATATAGCTTTAATAATAATTTTATATAAATATTTTCTACAAAACTTCCATTTTCCTATCCGTACAATAAAGTCGACAAGCAAAAAACAGATGGCACTCGCAAAAGAACAGTATTTATGACGTGATTCAGTGATATCTTGCGCGATATATCATGTGGATGGTCAGATTTAAAGCGAAAAAACGTACTAAAACCGTGAAAAACAAAGCCCCCGCACTTGTCGGAAGTGGAAAATTATTTTCTGAAACTTACTCTACTGAGTTATGAAGTCCGGATAAATTAATTTTTTCAATTAGCATAGTCTCCTTGTAGACGAAATTGGGTCGAGGTAAGCTTTATTTATTCACTTACTGCCGAAACTATAATTTGATATGTTAATTTTATTGTACGCCACTGGTTGTGGGTTCGATCCCCACTCGAGGTGAAATATTTATTTAAATTTATATTTTCATTTCGTCGCTCTGGTGACGAGGCAAAGAGCGGCGTTGAGTTCCGCCAATTAATACGCAATGCCTCCAGAACTTGGCGAAAATTGGGGAAAGGAGTGTCTTAACACTAGGTTCCCCTTGCCTACCCTGCTGTATGCGGGATACAGCGTGAAGCTGTTACCTCTACCTACTCTGCTATCCTGCATGGATTTAGTGTGAAACTGAAAATATCAAAGCCATAGTACGATTATATCTTAAGTAGCAGTCTCGTGTATCTTCTTGAGAGATTTAGGACCTACGAACTGTTAAAATATAAATTAACAAGTTGTAACTTGCAACTTTGTTTTGCGTGGACTAAATAACTGAAAACCTTTTTTTCCTGTTCCCATAGGAATTTCGGAATAAATTAAACATATTAAAAGATTTAAGTGGACATACCTATTCACCACACAATTAATAAGGACACACAAAAATTGGAAGATAAACAGAATATAACCGCATCACCAGCTCTCAGATAGCAATTCTATACAATGTACTAAAACAACAAGCCCCAATTTGCCTCCAAATGTAGGAATGTACGTTAAAATAAATAACCCGCCCAAAATTAAAGCCAAACTGGTTCTAGCCATGATTGTTCGGTGTGAATACATTCACAAATCCTACTACGCTAAAACTTTGACAATAATTTCTAACATATAAGCTGAAACGGATGAATAAAAATTGTGTTTCTTTTTTGTTTTTAGTGTATCTCTTTGCATTTTAAATGTGTTAACATTTTCATTTTGAGGGCCATAGTATTGTTCTCTATCCAATCTTTAATAAGGGAAACAAAATGGTTTTTGGTCCATAAATACTGAACAGTTTTTTTTAAATAAGCAAATTTAAAATATTATTTCTTATAAATATTTTTGAGGACGTCTTGATACAGTTACATAAGCGTGTGACTGTATACGTGTCGGCTGTTGATTCTATTCCCACTCATGGGAATAATATGTTTAATATTTTCATTTGCCTCGGCCTGGTAACGAAGCAAAGCACGGCGTTGAGTTTCGCTACTCAAAATGCAATCCCTCCAGAATTCGGCGGAATATGAGGAACAGGAGCGATGTGTCTTAACACTATGTGCACAGGTTCCCTCTGCCTACTCTACTATGCACGTTACAGCGTGGATCTAAAAAAAATTTTTTTAGATAAATTTGGGATCGTACCCTACCAATATACACAATTTAGGAAACAAGAAAGAAAACCTAGTGGGACTACAACCTACACTCTACATTTACAGTTTAATACTGAGCTTCTTTGCCATGACGGCCTCTTAACGAAAAAAAACGATGAATAAAGGATGTCAATATTTTTTAAAAATTTACAATAGCACTGTCCAAAACTCAATTGCTTTTGAGTTCGCAACTAAAAGCGAGTATCAGTTTTACAAACAAGAAATTGTTTGTTTATACTTACATCGCTCGAGGGAGCCGATTTGTTGAGATTTAAACGTTGAAACAATTACCTACAGGTCTAAATAGTCTTCGTTTTAAATAGTTGTGTTATACATACAAATAATCTATACCTATAATAAAATCCTAACGGATTAGTACATGGAAGATATATAAGAAAAAAAATATTTGAGGGCCTAAAGGCCCTCTCCATTAATATATTAATGTAATATATCCCAAAACAATTGTTTGTAAATTTTTTGTCTGTTTGTGTGTTTGTTTACGCTAATCATAGAATCGGCTTAACTGATTTCACTATTAGATTCCGTCTTCCGTTAACATTTAGTCTTCGTTTTATTACAATCGGTTCATAAGTAAAGTATAAATTTAAAATACTTAGCTGAATAAATTTGCTAATTGCTATAACAGTTATTTCATACAACTCTTTTACTAAATTGGTTAAATCTTTAGCTTTCAAATTTGTATGACGAAACTACTACGACGTTATTTAGGCGCACATACGCAGGCGCACATACGCACAGACACACATACGCACAGACGCACAGACACACAGATGCACAGACACACAGACGCACAGACGCGCAGACGCATAGACGAACAGACAAACAGATGAAAAGACGAACAGATAAACAGAAAAAGTTTTAAAAATCATTGTTTTGGGTGCTATGAAATCAATAAAGGGCCCCCAGATATTTTTTTTCAAACCGTTACGATTTTATTAAAGGTATAAATATCAAGTATTCATAGGTATAACAAAAGTATTTAAAAGGAAGATTATTTAGAGATGTAGGTAATTGTTTCAACGTTTAAATCCCAACAAATCGGCTCCCTCGAGCGACGTAAGTATAAACAAACAATTTCTTGTTTGAAAACCTAATACTCGTTCCCAGTTGCGATCTCAAACGCAATTCAACTCTGAATTGAGTTTTGGATAGTAGTGTTGTAGATTTTTGAAAAATATATTGACATTTACCCTTATTCGTTATTTAATGGTTTTTTTATTGCTTCATGGGCTTAGTATTAAACTTTAAACGCGATGTTTGTAGATTCGGTTTCCACTCGGATTTTCTTTCTTATTTCTTAATTTTAGTATGTCAACATGCCAAATTATCTAAAAATAGTTTTTTGGCTTTACACTGTACCACACATAGCAGGGTAAGCAGAGAGAATTTCACTTATTTAGAAAATGTATAAAAATTCGAACGTAGCAGGACTTGAACCCGCGCCTCCTGGAAACCGACCAGGTCGGTTTTCAAGAGGCGCGGGTTCAAGTCCCGCTACGTTCAAATTTTTATCATCATCATCATCATCAGCCTGTCCTAGTCCACTGCTGGACATAGGCCTCTCCAATGGCACGCCACTGAGCTCTANTATTTTTCTTTCCTAAGTGTGGAATAACACTTTAAAAATGTTTAAAAAAAGAGAGAATTTTGTTTGGCTTTACGCTGTACCACACGTCACTTCCGTTCTCCAGGTCGGTTTTCAAGAGGCGCGGGTTCAAGTCCCGCTACGTTCAAATTTTTATACATTTTCTAAATAAGTATTTTTCTTTCCTAAGTGTGGAATAACACTTTAAAAATGTTTAAAAAAAGAGAGAATTTTGTTTGGCTTTACGCTGTACCACACGCCACTTCCGTTCTCCACTTTCCGCAAAATCCTGGATGCCTCGCGTTCTGTTACCAGGGAGAGGAAAATGAAAATATTAAATATTTCACAACTCAAGTGGGAATTGAACCAAATGTAGCGTTTATTCACCTGTGTTACGTCTGGCCTTAATTATGGCTTTCCTGAGCATATTTTTTTACTTTCACTCATTATAGGTGAAGAGGCAATACTATAGTGTAGCCCATAAAGAGGAAATTTTAATCCATTTAAAAAATCCAAAGAGATACACTAAAAACACAATTTCTATCCATCCTCTCAGTTTATACGTTAGAAATTATTGTCAAAGTTTGAGCGTAGTAGGATTTGTGAATGCATTCACACTGAACAATCGAGGCTAGAACCAGTTTGGCTTTAATTTTGAGCGGGTTATTTATTTTAACGTACATTCCTACATTTGGAGGCAAATTGGGGCTTGTTGTTTTAGTACATTGTATAGAATTGCTATCTGAGAGCTGGTGATGCGGTTATATTCAGTTTATCTTCCAAATTTTGTGTGTCCGTAATAAATCATGTGTTGGATATAAATGTTTCCACAAAATTTTTAGTTTATTTTATTTCCAAAATTCTTATGGGAACAGGAAACATAGGATTCAATATAAATCTTAAAATATTTTGCTATATTCGAAAATAAATCTTGGTTGGAAAAGCGTAGAATACTGAGTATAATAAAAATCAGTCTTGCTTTATTTTAGTTTTTATAGTTTCGAATCAAATCAATTGATTGATCGTTCACGGGTAAATTTTCCCAAAAAAGCCTTTTTGTTAGTTGGCACAAGTGGACCGAGCCTTGCGAATTTCCTTTCAGTCAATATATCCCTTGGAATTCGATAGGTCAGGCGTAACTGGCATAACTGCCTGCATACCTCGGCTCCCTTACTTCATCTTTCTTCCGTGTTACTCAGAAGTAAAAACTGCCAGTTTTGACTTTTTTTTCTCAGTTTCACGCTATACTCCGCATATGACAGGGTTGGCAGAGGTAACTTAGTGTTAAGACACTCCGCCCTCTACTTTCCTCCGAATTATCATGGCATTGCGTGTTGAGAGGCAGAACTAAATGTCACGCCTCGTTACCAAAGTCAAGAGATCGCCCGCGGTATCGAACCCAAAACCATCGCGTTTACAGTATCACCCTTGCACGACCTTATTACCTTATCATATGTATTATTACACAGACAGCTCGTACCTCCACTATGACCGGTGGTATTAGGTGTCGTAAATAAGAATTTATGGTAACCAATAAACGGTAAATATCCATCGTGCGGACGAATACGTGACAGTTTTATACACATTTAGACGAATAAAGTTCATAATCATGTCAAAATTACTTATTTTTAATATTATTGTATCACTGGGTCATTAATTTTACTATTTCTTGTGCAAGTCGTTGGAAAAGCTCTTTCTTCAAGTTTAAATTTGTATGCTGTATATGGCGATGTCTTTTTAAGCTTCACGCTGTATCCTGGACATAGCAGGCTAGGCAGAGGGAACCAGGGAACTTAGTGTTAAGATATTCCGTTTGCCCATTTTCTACCGAATCTTGGAGGGCTTGCGTTTTGAACGGTCACAGAGCCACGCTTTTGCTTGAGGAAATTAAATAATATTAAATATTGTATTTAGTCGAGTTGGTATCGAACCTACAACCAGTCGCGTTTCCAGTCACACGCTTGTGCCCCATATACAGCATGATTTTCTAACATAATGAAGAACAGAGAGAACCTAATATTAAAATATTCCGTATTTCGTTTTCCGGCTGAATTCGGACCACTTGGTGTTGAGAGACGTAACTCAACGCATTATTTCAACCTAGTTGAAGCGGAAGGCTGTACATTACTGCGTTAAACGCTGCTACGGGTAAAAAAAAATACAGTTTTCATTTACAGAAAACAAGAACATGAATATTTGATTTTCAGTTTATTACTGACGACACGTCACCAGCTAGTAGATACTATTGTATGCATGTAAAAATACCATTTGTACGAATAAAAAAATCACCACGTCCGATAGATAGTAAATACATAAAACTATTTTTATGGCATCGATACTGTTCATACTGTGTAAACGGAATAGATAAAATAAAAGATAACTTTGTTAAGCACCTAACGGTTTGCGTAAACGAGTCGCATAGTGTCCATTCGAAAAATGTAAGGTGCTATAATGAAATGTGGAATTTTCTATTAACTTTTTCCATTTATATATATATAGTGATAGGTACAATGTGATCCATATGACGTAGTGTGATTGTGATGAACGTAGGTTCAATTCTCACTAATGAACTTAAAATCATTAAATTAAATCAAATCAGTTTAACTCTGTATCTCGCACGCTCACCAGGTAGGCAGAGGGAACTTAATGTTAAGACACTCCGTTCCCTGCTAATGAACTGGTTTTGTTATTTTTATTTGAATGATTTGTTCTGATTCAATGAAACGCGGCGTTAGGTTCCTTCACTCAACACCGAAGACCTCTCGAAAATTAGATGGAAAGTGGGAACGGATTGTCTAATTCCATCTGCCTGTTTTAAAATTAACAATGTTAAAATAATAATAATAAAAAAAATCAGCTTTACGCTGTATCCCGCACACAGCAGAGTAGGCAGAGGGAAGCTAGTGTTAAGACACTCCATTCCCCACTTTCTGCCGAGTTCTGGAGGCATTGCTTGTTGAGTGGCAGAACTCAACGCCGCGCTTTGCTTCGACACCAGAGCGAAGAAATGGAAATATAAATTTAAGTAAGGTCAGTCGTGGCGCAGGGGCACAAAGTGTGACTGTAAAACCGACTGGTTTTGGGTTCGATCACCACTCGAGGAGATGAAATGTTAAAACAACAACTTCGAAAATCAAAAAAAAATTAAATCCAATTTTTTTTTTCAATTCACCAACACACATTCTCGTATTCTCTCACAAAACAAAATCTTTCTAGCGTCGATCACGACACGTCTGTATAAACAAGATACCATTTGTTCTCCAAATAGGAAGTAAAGTTGTTTACCGGCTCTCTTTGGTAGAACTTTTCTTTCACTACAACGTTGCATTCGAACTTCGTTTCGGTGCAAGCCTAATAGAATCTTCCGATCTACTCCTGTGTTGATAAACTTCTTAGAAGCAAAGTTTTGTAAGGCTTTAGCTTTATGTGTTAGAATGCGGTACGATGTTCTTAGTTAAAGGAGTGTGTTTTTTTAAGTAAAAAAAATAGTTTATTAACAGAAAATGTTTCTAAAAGGCTAGAAAGACTAAAAGTCTAGTTGGGAAAATGTCTCGTGTAAGCCATTATAACCGAAATAAATATCATTCCAAAATTAAAAGAACAATTATAAAGCTGAATATTTTATTTCATTGAATGTGTTAATCTCAGGAACTATTTTTTTTTTGTGCCGTATACTCCATTTAGGCAAGCTATAGGGGAAAGCTAGTTTTAATATAACACAATAAATAAATCGAAGACGGAACCTATCTATATCAAAACCGCAAATTAAGACAAGCAATCTGGAGCACTGGACAAAACGTCGCCTGCGGTCACTTTGAAATCGGCTGAGGCGGATACGAAATACATATCTACAGCTATTGTATATATAAATATATTATATTATGATAAATCTTGTATGGAATTAATTTTGTTATTTAATCTTTAACATGAAAGAGAATAAAAATTTGTAAGAAATCTAATTTTATTTTTTCTTTATTGATTTATTATTTGTATGTATTATATTTTTCATAGAGATTGAGGCCAGTCGTGGCGCAGGGGCACAAAGTGTGACTCTAAAATCGACTGGTTGTGGATTCCATCCCCACTCAAGGAAATAAAATATTTATGTACATTTATATTTTCATTTCTTCGCTCTGGTGACCGAGGCAAAAAGCGGCGTTGAGTTCCGCCACTTAACACGCAATGCCTCCAGAACTCGGCTGAAAGTAGGGAATGGAGTGTCTTAACCCTAGGTTCCCTCTGCCTAACCCGCTGTGTGCGGGATACAGCGTGAAGCTGATATTTTTTTATATTAGCGATGAAAAAAAATATCAATGTAAATAAAATTTTACTTACGGCGCTCTCGATATTTCTTATTTTCTATCATGTATCAATCTAATATTTGATTCAAATTGATCAATTTGCATCATTGAATCGATTTAATTTAGTACAGTTAATTTATTAATTGAGAATGTGAACGTAATTCCATTTTACTGCTTAATATATAGATTTAAAATTAATACTAGCTTCGTTCATTAAAAAACAAAACCAAGACAAGATTCCATCCATTTTTCATGTATTGCAGGCATTATTAGGCAAAGATAATGTATTGACGAATGACTTAGTTAGGGACCAGGACCTGGTCGGTTTCCAGGACGCGCGGGTTCGAGTCCAGCTACGTTAAAAATTTTATACGTTTTCTAAATAAGTAATTTTCTTTTCTAAGTGTAGAATGACACTTTAAAAAATGTTAGGAATGACTTAGTTCTACTGTGCGGGATTGAACCCACAGCCATTAGTTTTAGTTCGGCTTATTCTGATTTTATTGTATTTTTCGCACACAGGGGGTTAGGCAGAGCCTAGTGTTAAGACACTCCGTTCGGGCGGAACTCAACGCCGCGCTTTGCCTCGAGACCAGAGTAAAGAAATGAAAATATAAATTTAAATAAATATTTGATTTCCTCGAGTAAGGATCGAACCCACAACCAGTCGCGTTTACAGTCACACTTTGTACCTCTGCGCCACGACTGGCCTCGAATTAAAATAAATTAATTAAATTATATGAATATTATCATAAATAATATTCATATCATTTAATTTTAATTTCTACATATAGCAGCCTCGGGACATTGGTTATATAGTAATGGAACTCAACGCCGTGCTGTCGTACAAAAGTGAAATCGAACTTACAATCACCGCGTATTTCTATACAAATACAATCATATCTAAAATATTATACTTGTGAAACGTTCATTTAGATAATGAACGTTTAAATGAAAACTAAATTCAAATTAGGCCCGACAAATTTACGGAAGCGTTACATCCATTAATCACTCAAGAAAAGGTCCACTATTGTTTCGTCCACACTAAATCTAAGAAAATGGCAACTATACCATTTGTGAATGGCGGAATTAAATAACCCTTTCATTGTTAGTTCTGAGCACCCTTTAAAGGAGGATTTGTAAATATTTCACTAGATGGTTAGGTCCTAGTGATTGTCTTCAATTCTGTTGGTATTAAAATTAATAATTGTTAAAATATTATTTATAATATTATCATATAGCTATTTTCTACATGAACCACTAAATGACAATTAAACTAATTAAATATTTCCGTTTCCTCCCTCTGGTAAAAGAAGAAACGCAGCGTTCAGTTCCGCCTCTTAATAACAAAATAAAAATTTTAGGACCTAACTATTTATCCTAAATATAGTAAAAAATGTAAAAACTAAGCAAAAAATAGGCCAGTCGACTGGTTGTCGTTCGATTTCGAGGTTTTGGGTTCGAGCCCCACTCGAAGAGATGAAATATTTACTTAAATTTATATTTCCATTTCTTCACTCTGGTGTCGAGGTTAAGCGCGGCGTTGAGTTCTGCCACTCAACACGCAATGTCTCCAGAATTCGGCAGAAAGTGGGGAACGGAGTGTCTTAACACTAGGTTCTCTCTGCCTACCCTGCTGTGTGCGAGATACTGGGTGAAGCTGATTTTTATTTTTAAGCAAAAAATAATGATTTTACTACGTTTCCATATAAATATACAAGTACAATCTTGTATTCCACGTTGTACGAATATGTATAAGACAAAGTTCTTAGAATGCCCAACTTGGAAACTGAGTGGTCTAGGATACACGCGGTAATCTTATAATTAGCAGATACCGGAGTTGCTTCGCACCGCAAAGTTTTGGTGTATGCGTCAGTAAAAGATTGAAATATATAAAATTATTAGGGCTGCTACATCTCTTTTTAACTAGAGATTCTTTAATTTTTTTATAAAAGAAGTCAAAAGAAAAGTTGTAAGTAGCAATATAATGTATAAAGTATTTTTAATAGCATACAATATATGTATGTATTTGTATATACTCGTATACATAAATGCCGTAGCGGCACAGCGTCTGACTGATTTAATCTCTATTTTTGTTTGCGTTTATGTCTCTTTGTTTGTTCGAGTTAATCTCCAGTAGAGCTGAAGCTATTTCTAAAGGACTTTCTCTGACCGATAGAGGCGCTGTGGAACAACGTATAACTTTGTACCCTGGAATTCTTGTGAAACCCAAATTTGCACGGAAAAAACTGCGTTGTTACCGCCTAGTTACCGCCTATCTAGATAGATATGAAATAACTAAACATATTTCTAATGCGACATTTTTAAATTTAATTTTTTTGAGGCCAGTCGTGGCGCAACGGCACGAGGTGTGACTATGAAACCGACTGGTTGTGGATTCGATCCTTACTCGAGGAGATGAAATATTTACTTAAATTTATATCTCCATTTCTTCGCTCTGGTGTCGAGGTTAAGCGCGGCGTTGAGTTCTGCCACTCAACATGCAACGCCTCCAGAATTCGGCAGAAAATGGGGAACGGGAGTGTCTTAACACTAGGTTCCCTCTGCCTACCCTGCTGTGTGCGGGATACAGCGTGAAGCTGATTTAATTTTTTTTTTTTTACCCTAAATTAATTGAAAGCCTCAAGTATTAAATTAAAATTCCAAAAAATGTATGCGTCGCGACGCTCACTGAGATTCTTTTATGTATGAATTACATTAGTTTAAGAACTTACTTATTATATGTTTATTAATATTTACGTTTCGGTAACATCCTCTTTCACTAATCAATAGGTGTATTCTTCAATGGGGTTACCTGTGCGGTATAAGAGAGGTTATAAAGAAAATCACAATAGCTTTTGCCATGCAAAAAGGAGCATGACTTAGACATTATTTTATTATCAGTCAAGATGACAGTAGTATTTTTCGCGGCTACCGGCCGACGCTGCGGCGCCAGCTCCCTGTCGTTTATCATTTACTTTGCCATGGTGTCGTAGCCCTTATTTATTTATGAATACATCCTTAAAAAAGTGTCACGTCATTCATTTTTCTTATAATCGAGCGTGTCTGGTGAAGGAAATATAGTAATTAAAATAACGCTTACCTAATTTACTTATGATAAAGTAACTTAATTTACGTGTTGTACGTACGTACGTCGTCTTTGACGGAGTTTTTCCTGGACGGGTTTGAATTAATTTTTACAGTAATATAGGTTATATATCAGAATAACATATAGGCTACAATTTGTAATGATTTTATGTAATTTTGGTTGTAATATAACGATCATGTCAATTAAGTCGGAAAAAAATCTGCCCTCTGAGAGGTATCTTTGCGTACGCTGCCTAAACCATTGGGAGTAAATAAGGATAATAATGTACCGTGGTGCTGTTTGTCTCTAATAGTTCTAAATAAAAGTCCGCGACTGCATATATCTTTTTTGTGGATGCTATTATACTATGACCGAAATTGTTAACTATAAATTTTATGATATACTATTTTACAAAGCACATTTTAGTATATTTATCAAACTTTTATCAAAATCAATACATTTGTCGCTTTAAGTATTTAATGTAGACAAACTTTAGACATGTAACAAAACTGTAACTCATCGATATATGTATTTGGAAGATATACGAGAAAACCTACTATTTGAGATATTTACATTTAATGACATTTATAAATGTGCATGTGCGTTTGTTCACGCTAATCAAGATTTATATAAATCAGTTCATAAATAAAAAAATATGTCAATATAAAGTGTGACAATATTGCTACAAGATAAGTTTTCTATTGAATAGACTGAAACCTTAGTTTTCAATGTATGAACGTCAAAATGTTTATCTTATTAGATCACAAAAATAATTCAGATGAGAAAATAAATAATAGTATGGGACAAGCGAGCGAGCGAGTCGCCAGTTATATCATAATTTTGAAATATTTATTACATTGTTGATCTCTGCAGTACATAGCTCAGCGTCGGCGCTACAGGAAACTCGCAGTCAGCAGCACGTGAACCTTCACGTTGTTCTCCTTTTACTTCACGTTTATTATCAAGTGATTGCCTGGCTGCGTGATCGGACTTACCAACTATCTTTTTGAAGCGAAAATACCGTTCCTTTTCAAGATTAGTAGACTTTATATCTTTTTTATAGTATGCTCTATGATTACAAGACAGACCTTGTATACGGGATAACTCATCTACTNATTCACCCCCTAAGGGTTCAAATAAGGGGTTGAAAGTTTATATGGAAAAATCTTTAAATTGCCACCGATTTTTATAAAAATTTAAATTCAGACTGTTAAAAATATTTTATTGAACACGTGTTTCTTTTAGAATTCACTCCTAATAAGCGGGCGAAGCCGCGCGCGCCCTCTAGTACATGATAAAAAGGTTCAAATTAGAAAGTAGATTTCTAAAGCATCACAGAATTGGTTGATCTCGTTTAAGAAAACCTATTAGAGCGTATGTGTAAAGTTCTAATTGCTTAAACAATAAAGACTTATAATTAGTTACACGTTTTGAACTCAGAAACAGGAATCAATTACTGGCCTATTAAGCAATATACTTAAATGAACAAAGTTTTGTCATAGTAAAGCGTTTAGAATGAAAGTTTATTGCTGTTATGAGCAAAATATATGGTCTTTATAATTTAATTGTAGTAGAAATTTCTTGAAATAAATTAGTAATATATGTTTATTATATCGTTCATTCGTCCGTCTGTCGTAGTCATGTAAATACGACGATAGTGGGTTCAATTCCCATTTGCGGGAAGGATTTTTTTGATTTTCTTGCTGTGTTAACAATATTATGATAAGTCAAACGGATAGTGGGGAAGGTACTGAATGGATGAATAGTAGATTCTGTCTGCTTTCCCTGTTATATGCGGGATAGAGTGAAACTAAAAAAAATGTATCAATACTAATGTATCATATACTAAAAAAATTGGCGTGTTGTTTTTCATAGTCATACGTACATATAATGGCATACTTTTGTGTGATACATTTTTTTACTATATATATATATATATATATATATATATATATATATATATATATATATATATTCATTGAAAGTAATCGCAGTTTTTAATAATTTCGCTCACTGATATTATAACAGAAATTATCTTCAAAATAATATAAAATTTAGAAAAATACTGTAAAAAACAATCAGCGATTTAAACCTGATTTCTTGTTATCAAGCTATTACTAATTTGTTCGCGCAATCCCAGTTCCTGTCTTCAAGACGAACATTTCTCGTTCAATTTAGCGCAGACGCTTCTATTAGACGCTCTATATTTGTGTACTGTGGAGTAAAATACTACTTTAAAACTGTTTTTGCTATTATAAATACATATATATTTTTGAAAATATTACCATCATAGTATTCTCCACGCCACGACTGACCTCCTAGACTATAATTAACAATATAGTCCAGAGATTAGTTGTGGCGCAGGAGCACAAAGCAGTGTCTTAACTCTAGGTTTCCTCTATTTACGCTGATATATGCGAGTTAATATCAAAAGATGAAAAAAAAACATATTCATATCTAATTATAATCACACTTTATTATTATTATTATAGAAAATTTATAAAAACAAAATCACAATAGACCCCGTGAAAGCTATAACCTTCTTTCACACTTCAAAATGAAGGCTCATTAAAAGTATATAAACGTTGCATGCACAGCTTGAATACTAAGTACCAACGATAGGTAGGGCAATTTCCCCTATATAATTTATGACGATTTTTATATCCTTATAGAAATAAATTTTCAAAGAAATGTGTCCATAAAAAGAAAAATATCTAGTTGAGCTATCAAAAGAATTATGGAATACTAGCGATTACTAATCAGCTTCACGCTGTATCCCTCACACATCAGGGTAGGCAGAGGGAATCTTGTGTTAAGACACTCTGTTCCCCACTTTCTACCGAATTCTGGAGGCATTGCGTGTTGATTGGTACAACTCAACACCGCGCTTAGCCTCGACATCAGAGCGAAGAAATGGAAATATAAATTTAATTAAATATTTCATCTACTCGAGTGGGGATCGAACCCACCACCAGTCGATTTTACACTCACACACACTTCGTGCCGGTGCGCCACGACTGGCCTCTTAGCGATTACTAAAACTTGTTAATAAATTACAGCAAAATTACACACAAATATGCATAAATTTTAAATTGTATACATATATTATTCTGATGTTTAAGCTATATTACTGTAAAATTTCATCAGAATCTGTTCAGTAGTTTTAGCGTAAAATTGTAACAAACATCTATCCTCACAAATTTTGGGATTCAGTACAAGAGACTGAATTAAACCGAAAACAAGACGGAATTAAATATACGTTGGAGACATGCACGTATAGGTTTACCGCCAGCTTTTAGTAACTCCATCGTTACTCCGTCTTCTCCGTGTTTTTTTTAAGATGCCCCAAATCCATTTGAATTGTCATCATCATCTTTTTTGACAGGCCAGTTTTAGATGGAGGTGGCGGGATATAATAGCTCGGGGGTCTCTCAAAGTCGGGCTTGAGACGGCACCCTTTAGAGGCATAAAGTTTGCCGTGGAAATCTGCAACTTCTACAAGAAATCTGCAACTTCTAAGCTGGACACACTTAGAGACGACAATTTTTTCATTAAAAGTAGTCAATTTCGTCAGATAGCTGCAACTCAATCATCGTACAAGGACTTTTGATCTCCATTTTAGCTCGATTACTTTTTTTATAAAGTGCGTACTTGGGCTACGGATGTCGCGCTCCACCATCATATCATATCTTGGATATCTCCTTATTCCAATGTGACGAGGTGCCAGTAGGATTTTCACGTCACTTTTATATCAGCTGTAGAGATTCCCCCGTAAGCTTAAATCTCTTGCCGAAATATTGCGTTTGCTACAATTTCGTCCCCTCATCACGAAGGATTTCCTCTACTTAATTGAGTTTATGGTCAATGTCAACGTCGTTTGTAATTTCCAAGACAACTTGAGCTTTTCAATCTAACAACAGTTCGAAACCTGCTTGGCGGGTATTTGATATTTATACACTATAAAACAATAATAAAAAATGTTGCACAACAGTACTCTTAGTGTTCACTATTAAATAACATTACATGGTTAGCAATCCTCAACTCAACAGTGTCAAGACACTCCAATCCACAGCTTTTGGCCCAAGTTCGAGCTATTGCAAATTGTCTGACAGAATTGAACACCGCGCCCAAGGCACAACTTTTTTTCTTTTTCAGATTCACGATGTATCCCACGTACAGCAGTGTAGGCATAGGGAATCAAGTGTTAAGGCACTCCGTTCCCCATTTTTCGCCGACTTCTGGAAACATTGCGTATTGACTGGCGGAGCTATACGCCGCGCATCTCAAATTCAAAACAGACACAATTTTTTTTAGATTAAATTATAAAACAATTTCTTCGCCCAGTTTAAGCGGAAGGCAGAATGAAATATATTTACAAAGAATTCTCGAACAAAAGAGAGCTTTGTCGCGTTTTAAGCTCAAACAAGAATTTCAATAATGCGGCTTGCAGTTTCAGATATTGATTGTATTTCTTGTAAATAATATTTTACTTCACATTATTGTCACTGTGGAGCAGCCGCAGTATATGACTGTAAACTTTGTCACTCTGGTCTGATGACAAAGTGTGGCGTTGAGTTCCGCCACTCAACAAGTTGACTTCGTGCCGTGTGATCCTGGCCTAGAATAGGATCATCCTGGTACTGGTGGTGTCGTAAGAGGCGACTAAAGTACGTGTGGTAGAGTCACGTCGCCAGCAATGGCAACACGCATGGGCAGACTCGACCGGATTATTACCACCCCCGGCATTTAAAACCGGCGTGAAGTAGTGGCTTTATGCCACTGCGTTTCGCTTCAGGTAATGCCGGGCTCCGGCGCCCAACCCACCTTAAACGCCGGCAACGCACCTGCAGCTCCTCTGGAGTTGCACGGGGTCGTAGGCGGCGGTGATCACTTACCATCAGGTGACCCAAACGCTCGTTTGCCTTGTCTTTTCCATAAAAAAAAAAAAAAACACTGAGGCCAACGTGCGTGCGTAAACGTGATATTTGTGTTTTCGATTTGATTAATATTTTCATTTGCACTGGTAAGAAGCGAAGCAAAGCGTGGTTATGAGTTCTGCCACCGAAGCATTTACCCAAAGTTCCAAGAATTCGGCCGAAACTGAGAATCCGAATTGTCTTAATGGGAAACAGAATGTCTTAATATAAAGTTCCCAGGTTCCTATTGCATACTTTCCTATATACGTAATACAGTATATAATACGATGATATAGATAGAATACAGCATGTAATACGATGATGTGGAAAAATAAATAAAAATATAAACATAAAAAAATCTTCAACATCATCAGGATTAATTTTAAATTCCACTCAAGAAAGAGCATGTATTTACTATTTAAATACGCCAATTTTCTAGGAAAAAGTGTAGTAATTCTCCGTTTATACGATGTCTCTTACTTGGTTACTAGTGTAGAACGGAATATTTTATCAATAAATTATAATATCTCTGGAAATTATACTTTCTTATTGCAGATATATCCAAATATTATAAGTTTTTTCGCTACGAAAATTTTAATTTAATAGTGAAAAACCTCGAGCAAGATGTCAAGATGTTATCACTTAGCTGTTGAAGTGAAAAACGGATGCATAAGCCAGTATTGCTTGAGACGGCGCGTATTATAGGTTCCGAAATTGGAACCTATAATACGCGAATAAAAAATATCTGTCATAAACTTAAAAAAATCAAGATGGATGATATTTAAAAAACATTTCTATTGCTGTCAAAGAAATAATACCTATTTTTCTATTAAATATCAAATCATAGGAACGCCATTGGATCGAAAGCCACAGTTTGCGGTCACTTCATTTATAAACGTTAGCGACAACAGCACTGCACTGTATTTGACACCTAATATTCCTTGTGGAACCATAAATCGGATCTATAACTTCCTATTACACCAGGTAGTGGTTAGTGCGTTATATTGACAGAAAATTATTATGTATGTAATTTTTTTATATTGTAAATGTGAATGTTAGTTTGTTTGTTACGTTTTTACGCAAAAGTATTTAATTGGCTGTCATACATTTTTATACTCATATTCATAAAGTACCCACTAAAAGGGCCCCTGTGCGGCTTCGCCGTCTTATTTTTATGTAAATAACATTTTTATTTAAATGTATTTAGCAAAAATTGGTAGGATATGATAGTATAGGAGGCAAGTCGTGTTGCAGCGGCACAAGATGTGACTGTAAAGCCGACCGTATTCGCGATGGTTGAAGATTCGATTCCCACTCGGAAGATTACCTTGCTCTAGTAACGAGGCACCTCAAGAATTAAATGGAAATTGGGAAACAGAAATGACTTAATAGGGAACAGAGTATTTTAACATTAGGTTCTCAGGCTCCCTCCGCTTATCAAGTCATGTGGGAGATACAGCTTGAAATAAAAAAAAATACTCATTTTATCTCATTATTTATAAAAATATTATACAACGCCGTGTAATAAAATGTAACAAAGTTAAATGGAAATTATTCTTTATACTACATTCTTTGTTCTAATTTCGCTACGTTTTCTAACATATCCGAACACGCAGAATAATTACCTTTACTTAGATTTACATGTGCTCTAATTTCTTTGTCTAGAGATGAAACGGAAATCTTTGAAGTAGTTATTTTATTTAAAAAATACGTTTCTTGATAATATTAAAACTTGTGTTTAATCTATAACTACAAATAATATTCTTGTGATTAAAAAATATATGACAATAAATAGGACATAGTTTTTTATTTCGTGTTTAAATATTATATAAAAAACCGGACAAGGACGAGTCGGGCTCAAGGGTTCTATAAAAAATTGGAGGTTTTAAGCTTTTTCTAAACTTCAGGCATAACTTAGCCAGACCCTTTTATTTAGTACCTCACTTAACCTAGCGGCTTTAACGCCAAATTTGCCCCCTTTTAAGACTATTTATTATTTATTTATAATAGAATTTAACCACAAATGTATAATTCTCAATTTTAATTTTTTATTTTTTTTCCTAAACAAATACTGTATGTTAATGCTAGGTGCCAAATTTCATAATCCAAGGTTAACCGGAAATACCCTATGAATATTTTTAAACATTTTTAAAGTGTTAATTCACACACAAGAAAAATACTTATTTATAAAAATTTGAACGTAGCGGGACTCGAACCCGCGTCTCCTGGAAACCGACCAGGCGCTCTGACCACTAAACCATATGTTCTCATCGAGCTACGTCGAAATTTTTATACGCTTGTTACAACTTATATATATTGTTAGCATCTCTGTAGGGAGATTTTTACAAATTTCCGCTACACAAAGATAATTACTAAGAATTATCGTCTGGCAAGAGAAAATACTATTTATTAAATATTTTAAAACATTTTTAAAGTGTTATTCCACACTTAATAAATGAAATTAATAATTATTCCACGTATTCTTTAATGTGTCACCAATATGGTACCATAATGAATAGCTTCCGCTGTTGAAACATGTCGCTGAGTCACAGCCTACATCGCTCATTTTCCCCTACTTTTGATACATATACTTATCAATAAGATGGATTGCCCTAAAATTGTGTTTTATTTCACTTTCAGGTCAATGTGAGGTATAAAACAGTTAATAGAATCTAGGTCAGAGGACAGTAGTGGCGCAGAGAACGAAATATGACTGTAAATGCAACTAATGGTAGGTTCGATCATCACTTGTGGAAATGAAATTAAATAAAATAAATATATTTTCTCTTTATTTATCTCTGGTGTCGAGGGAAATCGCGGCGTTCCGCCACTGAATACACAATGCCTCCAGAAATCGCAAAAAATGGGAACGGAGTGTCTTAATACTAAATTCCCTCTGTCTACCCTACTGTGTAATTATACTAAATTCACTTATATTAGAAACTATTAAATTGAATATAACAAAACTGATATAAACACTAGCTAGTTATTTTAAACAATGTGAACACGAAGCCAACTTATAAATTGTTTCGATTCTGAAGTCTGAACTAGATTGTGATTTATGAACAAAGTATCGTAACCTAGATTTAAAAAAATAAAATCGAAATCAAAATCAGCTTCACGTTGTATCCCGCACATAGCAGGGTAGGCAGAGGGAACCTAGTGTTAAGACACTTCGTTCCCCACTTTCTGCCGAATTCTGGAGGCATTGCGTGTTGAGTGGCAGAACTCAACGCCGCGCTTAACCTCGACACCAGAGCGAAGAAATAGAAATATAAATTTAAGTAAATATTTCATCTCCTCGAGTGGGGATCGAACCCACAACCAGTCGGTTTTACAGTCACACCTCGTGCCACTGCGCCACGACTGGCTGATTTAATTTAATATTATAATATTATTTATAACGAATATTTGTCAATTTTCTATTTATGTTAATATTATAAAGCTGAAAATTAGTTGTTTGAACTGTCATTTCAGCAACTGCTGGTCCGAATTGACATTTTTTTTTTGTTTTACGCTATGTGCTATACACAACCATAGAGGCCAGTCGTGGTTTAGAAGCACGCGATAGGTTCGATATTCACTCGAGGAAAGAAAATATTAAATATTTTATCTGTGGTAATGGGACAAAGCGCGACGTTAAATTTCACCTCTCAACACTCAATGTGTCCAAAATTCGGCGCAAAGTGAAGAACGGAAGTGTCTTAATAAGAATAGAGTGTTTTAACATTATGTTCCCAGGTTCTCTCTGCCTATGCTGCTATTTTTAATTAAAATACTAAATTAATGAATACAAAAAAAAATTAAAATGAGTAAGTTAAAAAAATTAAATTAAATTAGCTTCACGCTGTATCCCGCACACAGCAGGGTAGGCAGAGGGAACACAACCAGTCGGTTTTGCAGTCACACCTCGTGCCGCTGCGCCACGACCGGCCAAAATGAGTAAGTACTACTTAATATTCCCAAAATCTACCAAATAATCTTTTTAAAATAGCGGAACGTGGGCGTGTAGTTTAGTGTCTAAATACAGATTTTTAACTAATTATGAAAGATGGATATTTACAAATAATATGAAACAAACATAATATTACAATAATTTTAATTTAAATCTACTGCGAATAAATTAAGTAATTTTTTCTTGTAATTTAAATATATAACAATTATTCATTGGTATCTCCAACTTAATTCATAATAGTGTCACAAAGTTCTAGCCCATTACTCTGAGTATCTCACACGTGTAGTTCAAGTAAAAATGTCTGAAGAAAACTTATACATCCTAACTTATTCATCATAACTACGTGGTGTATGTTCACGATGGCTTAAGTTTAAAGTTTAAGTTTTCATTGTAGAGATTTCAGTTATCTTTGTTTTTGAAATTATATTTTTCTTATAATTGCTAAATTAATTTTATCTATTGCATAGAACTGAATATTTCAGAATCTGGCAGATAGTAGTGGATAGCGTCTTAAATGGGAAAGATTAGAACGAAAATAGATGTATAAAAAAAAGAAAGGCAAACTTTAAAAATAACTTATTTTTAATAAGCCAGTGTCGGTTATAGACAGTCTATTTACTTCGGGTTAGTTAAGACATGTTTCTACCATACAGTATACTTGGAACCAAGTGTTAAGATACTGAAATTGCGGTGTTGATTGAATTTTATCTCTTTATTTTAATTATCTAGACAGAAAAACGAATAAATATGTTTAAAATCAATTTAATTACCTACATTAAGTTATTTTTTTTTTTCGAAAGTAGGATTTTTTTATTGTTGAGTTGTTATGCGCCACAGACTTTTGACGGCCGTGCCTTTTTTGTTTTTGCTTGCTTGTTAAAGTTTACGTTTTTTTTTATTTTATTTTATTTTTTTAATTGTGAAGTGAACATAATTTGATTGATCTGCGCTCCTTTGTCCGTATTCGTATATTGTGGTTGATTGTAATGCAGTTCATCGGCTATGTAATGTTGCTATATTGCCTCTTTATCTCTGTAGGAAATAGCTATTTTTATGTTGTATTCCACTATATCGGGCACGTCGTCAGTTGAGCTGTTGATTTTGCAGGTGTTGGGTTTTGCGTGAGCGCGAAGTACCAGTCACTGTTCTTCAGTGACACTTTTTGCTGTTATCCTATAATCGTTTCTAGCCATGGCTACCTGAAAGATTTCCTCTAATAACTCTAAGAAAATTGGGAGCCTCTTGTGGTCTGCTATTAGCTGTCGTAGAGGTTTTTTGATAGTGTGGCGATTTTGGCAAGTTCGTCTGCTCTTTCATTCCTAGCCGTTGCTATATGTGCACGAAGCCATGTAAATTTTATCTCTCTTCCCTGCCCCCTTGTGCGTTGGACATTCCTTTGTATTGCGAGAGAGATGAGTGGATCTACGGTTCCATAGCAAATCGAGTGAAAACTGAGATTTGAACTCACATACTCTGAAAGGGCCCAATGGGCTCAAACTAGTAAGTATGCATATTCTTAACTACATATAAGAGGGATGGGATCTCAGTCTATAACATTCACATTATAACTATCATAGCAAGTTAATAAAGATTTTTTTAGCTCCACGCTATATACCACGCACAGCAGAATATGCAGAGGGAGCCTGGGAACTTAGTGTTAAGACAATTATTTCCCATGAAAACACTTCTATTCCCCACTTTCCAAGTTGGAACTCAACACCGTGCTTTTTTAACTGAGAAACTTATTATTATCCTTCAATATAACAAGCTAACAAATTAAATTGTTACAAAATGTGCACAATGAAGCTAAAAAAGAAAGTAATAAAGCAACGATCAATGACCGTCTGGACGGTACATTTATACGTGGAGATACACTGGTATTAATATAACCAGGGCACCCTTTTCTATTTCAATGCGTTCGTCTAGCGTTATCATTGAGAAAGTTTCATTTTATGGTCAAAATATTTACTGTGCTTGGATTCCCTGAAATGTAATCTTTTACCTTTTTTAAAAAAAGAAAAAATATTTGTTTTATTTATTCATCTTCCCATATATAGAAGGGAAGGCAGAGGGAACCTAAATTAAAAAGATTCCATTCCACTTTTTGAGACTGCTTGTGTCTTACGATTGGTGGAGAGGATTCTGTTACCAGAGCAAAAAAACTAAAATCAAAATTAAGGTAATTAGTCCAGGCTTTTTAATATAATTTCTTTATTATACATAAATCTATATATATATATATATATATATATATATATATNATATATCTATATATATAAAAGGACATGTACCTGACTGACTGAGGTAAGACGCACGCACAGCCGTAACCGATGTGCGTAGAAACGTGAAATTTGGACAAATGTTTATTTTCATAATCTGGACATCCACTAAGAAGGAATTTAAAAAAATGTAACCCTAAAGGGATGAAATAGGAGTTGAAAGTTTGTATGGATTTTTTTTAAATTGACACCGATTTTTATAAAATTTAATTCAGACTCCTAAAAATATTTCATTGAACACGTATTTCATGGTTTTTTAGAATTCACCCCCTAAGGGTTAAAATAAGGGGTTGAAAGTTTATATGGAAAAATCTTTAAATAGCCACCAATTTTTATAACAATTTAAATTCAGACTGTTAATAATATTTTATTGAACACGTGTTGCGTGGTTTTTTTAGAATTCACCCCTAAGGGTGCTAATAAGCGGGCGAAACGCGCGCGCCCACTAATAATATAATAAAATCCAATGCAACATTTTATATAATCATCGCAAATATCGCGCTTACAGTTAAATACTGTCCTATGATCATGTTTTTTTTTAATTTATATTTAAAAAAAAACATGATTGGTCCTTGATGTTCATCCATTAAAAAAATATTGATAGGCTTACAATCTACATAGCTTGATGGTTCCATTAAATATTATATTTTTTCCATGCAACTTACTTTTTTGGAACCTTTAGGACAGTTTCCAATAAAATTCAAATCCCGCTACGTTCAATACAATTTTCAATTTCAATTGGGCTTCTAGGGTTAAAAAATCTTAAAAATACTTTGCAACAATTAAATAAATTCAAATAAACTAAAAAAAAAGAATAATTCATACAAAAACATATCGATTTCAGTTTAACACGTGTCTGTGTATTAGTATCTGTAGAAACCATCCAGTAATATATTGGCTCTGTCCGTAAGATTGATGTATGGACGAGGCACTAATTGGATTGACGGGCGCGCTTTGATATATCAATGCCTAGTACGTAGTATCGTGCTCACCTAATTGTTGATCATAATGAAATATACTATGGGCGCTGTGAGATGAGAAAGATATGGAGCATGTTTCAACTATATGTATGTCATAATGTTTAGATCTTTTTTCCCGCACATAGCAAGATAAGCAGAGGGAACCTGGAAATCTAGTGTTAAGACACCGTTCCCATTAAGATACTTGAGTACTTCAATTTTCGTCGAATTCTGGAGGAATTGCGTGTTGAGTAGCGAATCTTACCGCCTCTTTTTAACTTGACACCAGAGTCGCTACGCCACAAGACCGTCCAGGCATCGTGGCACAGCTTCCGTCTGTAAATGGAAATTCTACTAAGGAAAATGTTTTGTTTCATCACCTTTAGCGCAGCTTTAAGTTCCGTTACTCAACTCAACTCAATACGTGGTAAACAGGATGTTTTATCACTAGGTTACATATATTTTATATAAATAAATTCTTTTTTACCGAAATTAACCTACAATATATTATGGTAAAAACCCACACTAAGGCCGGTCAGAATTGAGTTTTTAAGCTGTCATTAATCATACACAAGCAAAAGCCCATTGTCCGCTAGCGTAATACATTCATCATAAGCGATTTAGATGTATTCATCTCCACAATGGACGCGATTTACGATTTTTTCACGTTTACACAAAAAAAATCACACACCCAAATGATATTCTTCGTAATTGCTTTATATCAATGTGGCAATAAAATCAGTATAAAATGTATGTTTTGAGTAGAAATTATGAAATTATAATATATTGTTTACAGCTTTACGATTTATCTTGGAAAACAGGGTAGCCGGTGAGAACTTTCTAGGAGGACATGTTTTAAGCAGTGTAGAGAGAAGAAATCTAGTGTCAAAACTCTGTTCCTCACTTTCCGCGATTCGGAAGCATTGCATTTTGTGTCGCGGACATCAATATTGCGTTTAGTCTTCTTACCAATGAAAAAATGGAAATAATTTAATTCCGTCGAATGAGAATCGAACCCACTACCGTTGCGTTTACACACTGTGCTCTTGCGCCACGCAAGGTAATAATGGTAATAATGACGTAATATACAGTGTCTTCTATAAACGCAGGTGCAGTCTGCATTACAGTTCATAATCCGATGGGACGCCCAGAAAGTATCGAATCGTACGCGACTAGAAAAAGATCAGGTGCAAAGCCACCGAGCACTTTAGAATGCGGGTATAAATAATATAAATTTACAAGTCTGATATGCTTTAGTTTTCTATATATATTATGTATATACAACATTCTTAAACAATATATTATTATTAAATATACATAATATTTAAAACAATAATAACAATAAAGCCCAAATGTTATTAATAAAATGAACAAACATTTTTTTAACTTCACGCTGTATCTTGCACATAGAAGTGTTGATCTAGGGTACCTTGGAACCCTTAAGACACTCTCTTCCGATCAAGATATTATTCGGGTTCCAATTTCCGCCGAAATCTCGATCGATCCCCACTCGAGGAAGTAAAATATTTATTTACATTTATATTTTCCTTTCTTCACTCTGGTGTCGAGGAAAACGCGGCGTTGAAAAAATCATTTTTTTTTAACAAAAAACAAACCGACTTCAAACAATAAACTAAAAAGTATAAAATCAATTCATTTAACATAAAGCAAAACTTACTTTGATTTTGTTAAAAAAAATAATCAAAGAAGGATCTTATAGTTCTGAAGTCGGTGCCAAGTAAAACAAACAGGCTTAGTAATTTGATATTGTAGTAAGGTTGTTGCGTGTTGTATAGTGTGCCTATAAAATTTAAAGAGTCCCCTCGATTTCTTCTGGATCCCATCATCAGATCTTGACATGGTCACTATGGGACCACCTATGAGATACAAAAAACCTTTCAAACAAAAAAAAATATCCAAATCGGTTCAGGCGTCTTCGAATAATCGCTGAACATACATAAAAAAAATGATTCCGATGAATTGAGAACCTCTTTTTTTGAAAGTCGGTTAAAAAACCAACCCTCGTTCAAAACTTCGTATGAAGCAATAAAACACTTACGCTCCGATCTCTAACTAATTGTAGAATATTCACAACAAGATTGCGGTTTCTACCCGATCGAACGCTCTAGACAAAGTACTAGTGGAAGAGGAGTAATCCTCTTTTCGTGGTTTTAATAGTGTTTGGTTAATATAAAAAAAAGACAAAGATATTAGAATATACAATGTGGGTTTGATTCCCGCTAGGTTGATTTTTTTATATGTTTTCTCAAAAAGTATTTTGTCCCAAGTGTCGAATGATACTTTAAAATATAAAAAAAATATACAAAGTAAATTACAAGTTCAATTTCCACTCGGATAATACTATAATATTACTAATATAATACAAAACTATTATAATAGCGGAAGATATATATTATAGAAGCGGAAGAGTTTGTTTATTTGTTTAAGTTAAGTTTGTTTAAGCTAAGATATCTGGATCTACTGGTCCGATTTACTTATTTTTAGTTTTGTGTGGCGTAAAAAAAAGTAAATCCGACTAGTAGTTCCAGAGATTTTAACATTTAAACAAACAAACTCTTCCGCTTTATTATATTAGTATAGTTTTGATTCCCCGATTCGGAACCAAACCCACAACTGTCGCAATTTCAGGAACACTTGTGTCTGACCAGGATAGGATTTTTTATTATAAAATAGGTAATAAGCTATTTATTGATTAAGCCTGCGGCACGAACTGTCCAAGTTTCAAAACCGTTGACACCTCGTTCAGTGGGAAACTTTTGTTTTTACTGACGATGCGAAAATAACGAAAGTAGCGGAAAATGAGCTCCAGTCAGGCGACGTTGGGGTGTACTTTGTGTAGTTATTAATGGTTGTGTAATTGAAAAGTAAGTACAAAGCTGAAATTCTATGTTAAGAAATATTGATAAATGTATGTATTTTACTTTGAGGCCAGTCGTGGCGCAGGGGCACAATGTGACTGTAAAACTGACTGGTTGTGGGTTCGATCCTCACTCGAGGAGACGAAACTTTTACTTTAATTTATATTTTCATTTCTTCGCTCTGGTGTCGAGACAAAGGACGGCGTTGAGTTCTGCCAATCAAAACACAATGCCTCTAGAATTCGGTAGAAAGTGGGGAACGGAGTGTCTTAACACTAGGTTCCCTCTGCCTTCCCCGCCGTGAGAGGCTGTACGTCGAAATTTTGCTAATGCTAACAACATAAATAAGTTGTAACAAGAGTATAAAAATTTCGTAGCTTAATGAGAACGTATGGCTTAGTGGTCAGAGCGCCTGATCGGATTCCAAGAGGCGCGGATTCGAGTCCCGCTACGTTCAAATTTTTATACGTTTTCTAAATAAGTATCGATATTGTGTTTTCGAATGATAACTTAATCTTCACATTCACCAACACCTTAGGGCACCCTCGATTTGTATGAAGTTTCGAGGTCAGCGACGAGGGTCATTTCAAATGTAATAATTCGGAAATACATTTTGAATAAATATTAAAAAAACAATTTCACGCTTTTACACCCATAGATAAGTACGCAGAGGGAACCAGGAGATTAAGATATTCCGGTACCTCACGACTGAATGCCGGAACTCAACGCTGCACATTTATATATCTACATAATATATGTTTAAATCTAAGCACTTAGTAAGATTTTCTTCACCTTTTTGGAAGAACATAAAAAGTTAACGATAGTTTATTATTTCATATGATTTTATGTAGCCTTGTATACCTTTATGGCCAAGTGACTTTTAATACCATCATTTGGCACCGAGCTACTAGCGATTAAAATATTTAATTTCAAATTTCTAAGATTAATATTAATAAAAAAATGATTTAAATATTAAGCTAGAAGAGACGTGCAGCGTTGAGTTCCGCTACGATTCACCACTATCATATCGTCCATGTATGGAAACATCATAATAATATACGCAATAATAATAAATCTTATTAAAACCTGATAAAACTGAATACACAATAATATAATAATAATATAAATTGATTTTATTACTGGTTTCAATCAAAGAGTTTAACACTGAATTCAATTTAAAATGAAAAATATAGGTGTTTTAAACGTCGCACCGTATAATTTTATTGCCATAATTTAAAACAGAAACATGGTATATTTTTACTCATAATATTTGCCGTATGTTACTTTCAATTATTATTATTTTTTTTGTTATATTGATTTCATTTTAATTATTACGAGTCGTAGTAATTTCGTCTGTGGGGACTTTAATACTTAAAATGTTGGCTTATTCTGCTCCTGTAGATATTTATTATATTAATGATTTATCGTATCTAGTTGGAAAAAAATGAGATAATATTATTTGCTGATGATAATTCCTATGTTGAGTTCCGTCACTCAACACGCAGTGCCTCCAAAGTTCCGCGAAAAGTGGGGAACGGAAGTGTCTTAGCGGGAACAGAGTAAGTTTCCAACTTCAGAGTGCGGGATACAAGGTGAAGTTAAAAAAATATATTTTATTGTTTTTTAAAATAAAAAGACGACAAAATGTATATATGTAAACAATGCTCTCCCGAAAATAATAAATTGTGTTAGCTTTGGTAATTTTCTAGTGAAAAGTAAAAAAACCAAATATATAATTTTGAAAATATCGGGAATTTTTAAAGCCAGTGCAAACGGAGAAATATTAATAAAAAATATATGTCTAAAACGTAAACGGAAATATCCTTATTCAACACGCAATGTCACGATACGTGAAGAACGGAGCGTTTTATCCCTAGGTTTCCTCTGTCTACACCGCTATATGCGCCCGCTATATGATACTAAGCAAATATATCTATATGTTCATAAACGAAACAGATTTTTTAAATCTTTTATAATAATAAAAAAAACTCTTTTTTACCGAGATTGACCTACAATATATGGTAAAAATCCCCACTAAGGCTGGTCAGAATTGAGTTTTTAAACTGTCATTAATCATACACAAGCAAAGGCCCATTGTCCGCTAGCGTAATACATTCATCATAAGCGATTCAGATGTAAAACTCCACAATGGACGCGATTTACGCATTTTCCACCTTTATACATTTTTTTCTCAAACACCCAAATGATAATCTTCGTGAATGCTTTATGTCAATGTGACATTAAAATCTGTATAAAATATATGTTTTACATAATTCTACAATTTTTTTTTTCAGCTTTACGCTGTATCCCGCACACAGGCAGAGGGAACCTAATGTTAGATATTCTATTCCCCACTTTCTGGCGAATTCTGGAGACATTGCGTGTTTAGTGGCAGAACTCAACGCCGCGCTTTGTCTCGACACCAGAGCAAAGAAATGGAAATTTAAATAAATATTTCATCTCCTCGAGTGGGGATCGAACCCACAACCAGTCGGTTTTACATTCACACTATGTGTATAATTGTAAAACTTCGTATGAAGCAATAAAATACTTACGTTCCGATCGCAGAATCTCTAACTAATTGTAGAATATTCACAACAAGATTGCGGCTTCTACTCGATCGTGGAGGCAGAGTAATCCTCTTTACGTGATTTTAATAGTGTTTGTTTAATATAAAAAAGACAAAAATATTTGTTTAGAAAATGCATCGCGGGTTTAGTTCTCGCTAAGTTGATTTATCCATATGTTTTCTTAAAAAATGTTTAGTCCTAAGTGTGAAATGATACTTTTAAACGTAAAAAATAATATAACATAATAATAAAGTTAATAAAGTTAATTACAAGTTCAGTTACCATTCGGATATTATCTTTATTTGTTATATAATAACTATAACTATAACTAGCTTCACGCTATATCCCTAGCGGCGTAGTCAGAGACAACGGTGCGTCAAACGCTACGGTCAACCGAGGTCTTTCCCTACATGTCTTATCGCTCACTTTTTCATCATAAATCTTTTTTGCCATTCTTTCATCACTCATATACCTTACCATTTACACAGATCTTGCATTATATTCACACCCTTCTTTCAGAGTGGTGACCAATGCCTGCAAATCGCATTCTGATGATGCAATAAGCACTACATCATCTGCGTACAACTGATGATTCACATTCAGGTCACCTACTTTCACTCCTATATCAGTTTGTTTCACTCCTTGGAGACAGCTATCCAAATACAAATTGAACAACCAAGTTGACATGGCACAACCTTGTTTAACACCCGATCGGATATCAAACCANTTTAACACCCGATCGGATGTCAAACCAGGGCGACATGCCAGCTCCTACTCGCACGCAGGCTGAGTGATCTCTGTAAAGAGACTTTACAGCCTGCAGCAAGGGTCCGCTCACATTGTACCGGGGTAGTATGCACAGAAAACTTTTTGGTTAACGGCCAAAATTTTTTCCGTAATCGTGCGGAGGAAAAGATCTGATCTATACACCCTTTTCCACGTCTAAAGCCTCCTTGGGCCTCCCACAACACCCTTTCAGATCTTTCTTGCATTCTTCTCGCTAAAACTTTAGCATAAACTTTACTACTTAAGCTAATCAAACTGATAGCCTATGCTATGCTAGCTATGGCTTGCGCAGTCTATCTGTGAACCTTTGTCTTTATACAAAGACACCTCGCCAATTGTCTGGGACCTCCCCGGATTTCCAGCATAAATTGCACAAAAACCAGAACAAGTCCAAGACGCGTGGCCCACCATATTTGATCATTTCGACAGTAACTCCATCTGCTCCCGCTGAGTAACCACATTTCAGACTTCGTATTGCACTCTCAACTTCTTTTACACTGATTTCGCTATCAGCTACATCAAGACTCAGCGTTTCGCTTCTACTTGAGACTGAGGCGTTATCACATTCATACATCTCCTCATAAAATTCCACCCATCGCTGCAAAACATGTGGTTGTTCTGTTAGAATTTCACCGTCCTTCGAAAGCACAGGTACAACCTATATTTGTTAAATCTAACATTTTAACTAGAACTTATAGCCCATCTTCATAATAATTTTCATATTAAGAATAAAACTGACTTCAAAATTATACTTACGTATAGGCGCAAACTTAAGCAAAAACTAAATTATAGAAAATTATATTTTGTCAAAATAACTTAACGCCGCTCTTTGCTTCGTTGCCAAAGTGAGTAAATATTAATATGAACCCTAGATTACGAACTATCGTCGATTCGACGACGCGGGTTTGCTTAAATCGCGTTAACTATTGCGCGCGCAATCGTACTGCTTCCATACTTTAGGTAATCTCAGTGGACCCGTTGCCCTCGCAACGGACGGTAGTGTTTTGAGGGAGTTCGTGAGCGCCATTACACCAACCATGGCTCGTCGAATCGACGAAGGTTAGTAATAACGTAATATTTTGTATTATTTAGTTGGCATATTTTTGGATATTTTTTTTGCATTGTTTATTCATTTTATTTATATTTAATACTATTTATTATTCGTTGTTTAGATGTGATTCGTCAGTTATTATTAGAAGACGACAGCGATATAGAAAATTCATCAGGGAGTGAGACAGAAGACCACCTTGAGGCTGATCCTGCTTATGAAACAGATGGTGGAGATGAAGTTTCTACTTTTGTCCAGCAACAACTTCCAGGTCAAGATATTCAGATAAGTAGTGATACAACTCCCTTACCTAGTTCTTTAGTACTATCTAGCAATTCGTTGTTAAAACCACTGCGCTGCATTCTTCGTGGGAAAGACAAATACAAATGGTCATCATTGAAGTCAAGGTCACCAAGCAGAACAGTTGAAAGAAATATAGTTCATGTGAGCCCTGGACCTAGACGCTCATGCAAAAAAGAATTAGACCCTTTCCAATGTTTTTCGTTTTTTATTACTAACGATATAATTGACATTGTTGTAACTCACACAAATGCAGAGATAGAATTAAGATGTCAAAAATATAAAAATATAAAAGCTACCCAGAGACCGACAGATGTTCATGAAATTAGAGCCCTTATTGGCGTACTTACATTATCTGCAGCTATGAGAGATAATCATTTACCGTCGAGAGAGTTATTTGACGTGACATTTTGTGGAAATCGATACCGTAGTACAATGTCTTGTGAGAGATTTGAGTTCCTAATAAACTGCCTTAGATTTGACGATAAATCTACGCGACAAGAACGTAGGCTAGCAGATAGTTTCGCACCTTTTAGAGATTTATGGAATCTGTTCTTAAATAAATGTCGGGAGAACTACAAACCCAGTAGTTATCTTACCATTGATGCACTATTAATGGATTTTAAAGGAAGATGTCCTTTTCGTATTTATATACCTAATAAACCAAATAAATATGGTATAAAAATAGTTATGACAGTAGATAATTCTACAAAGTATATGATAGATGCAGAGCCCTATCTGAGTTCTTTTACTAAAACAGATGGTGTACCACTCGGTGAATACTTTGTAAAAAAATTGACACGCTCTGTTCACGGCACAAATAGAAATATTACCATGGACAAATGGTTCACTTCAGTGCCGCTAGCCAAAAGTTTAATAAAAGAACCATATAAATTGACTATAGTTGGAACTCTACTAGCAAATAAAAGAGAAATACCAAATAAATTACAAAATGAACGCACGAGAAGAACTGGAACTGCTATGTTTTGTTATGATAATGAACTCACTCTGCTATCCTATAAACCAAAACCTCAAAAAGTGATTTTTTTGCTGTCGTCATGTGACGAAGAAGGCGCAATTAATGAAAATACAAAAAAGCCCACTATGATTGAATTTTACAACCAAACAAAAGGAGGTGTAGACACTTTGGACCAAATGTGTTCCTTTGCTTCTTGCAGTAGAAAAACACGGCGTTGGCCATTGTGCCTTTTTTATGGAATTCTTAACATTGCATTTATAAATAGTTACGTTATTTTTGTAATTAATAGTATAGAGGCTAACAAAAAACCTTTATCAAGGCGTGATTACCTAAAAGCTCTGCATCACAAGCTAATCGAATCGCATATGCGAAGAAGAATGACAATAACAACACTTCAAACTGGTCTGCGGGATTCAATTACACAGATATTAAACATGCCAGGAAGTAGTGCTTTGAATTCTAAAATTGAGACTGAAGAAAATAATACGATTGATGTACCTCCTGAGCAAAGAAAAAGGAAAATTTGTGCCTTTTGTCCCTCCGTAAAGAGAAGGATGACTAAAAGTAGTTGCACCAAGTGCAAAAAATCATTGTGCGGGGAGCATAAGCTTGACGTATGTCACAAATGTATTAATTGTTAGAATTTTACTATTTTTTTTGTTTATTATATTCGTTATTTTTTATATTTAGAGATCATTTGTGACATTTATTTTATATAATACTTATATAACAACTTTGAAAATGTTACTATTGTTGATTTTGTATAAAACCTATGATCTCATCCATAAGGCTTATTTGTTAATAAATATTATATTTTTGTTTATGTTAACAAAATAAATATAGATTTTTTTTCAGCTTCACGCTGTATCCCGCACACAACAAGGTAGGCAAAGGCAACCTAGTGTTAAGGCACTCCGTTTCCCACTTTCTGCCGAATTCTGGAGGGATTGCGTGTTGAGTGGCAGAATTCGACGCCGCGCTTTGCCTCGACACCAGAGCAAAGAAATGGATAAATATAGATATAAATAATTAATAAAAAAAATAAAAACATAGACGTTTCACTTAAATAAAACCCATTATCCCCTTTATTAAATACCGTAGTCGAAACGACGAAGGTTCGTAATAAGCGTCGAAAAATAAGGTTAGTAATCTAAAATAAGTTAGTAATCTAAAAATATTGTACAAATATCGATAGTCCATTACATCAATGATATATTACTTTTACGATTTAATATCTTAAAGGCTCAAGGAACTATTCAAAGTAGTCAAGTATCCCTTCAACTTGCGTTTAGAAACAGATATTAGAATTAGTCTAAATCCCAACTTTACTGTAACTGTAAGTTCTGTTCTTGACAGCAATGTAAATGATAATTAAAGTTTTAGATTTTAAGAACAGAAATATATCTATTTCGTGTTTTGTACTTCCTAATAGGTCTCTCATTTTTCATTAAATTTTGTAAAATATTACAAACTTAAAATATTGTTGAAAATTAGACCGAATGTGATTTTAATTCGCTTCTTGGATATCCTAATGACATGATTTTAAATACATGTGTCCCAATTCATAATCCCTTCAGAATTCGGTGAAAAGTGAGGAACATAGGTGTCTTAATGGGAACGGAGTATCTTAACATTAGGTAATTACCAAAAATACATTTCGCAAAGACTAAAAAATATTTCATTTAATTTATGCCGTAAAATATACATATTTTTTATTAAAGTAACTATTTTACCTTACCTCAATATATATTATACTACTATTTACCTATTGTCGGTAATTCCATTTAGTACTAAAAATAAAAGCTTCAATAGTTTCAAAGCTCTTTCGTTGATAAGAAGCTTAATAATTGGTATATAAGCGTAGAAACGTCCTCAATAGCTGATATTTACAGAGAATGTTTCATTTCGTTATTTGCTTGGAAGAAAATTAAAATATCCTATTGAGGCCAGTCGTGGCGCGTGACTGAAAACGTGACGGTTGTGGGTCTAATTCCTACTTGGAGAATTGAAATATTTAATTTTATTTAAGCTCCAGCAGGGTAGGCAGTGGAGTCTTGCGAACAAAGTGTTAAGACACTATTCCTATGAAGACACTTTAGTTTCCCAATTTTCCGCCAAATTATCAAAGCAAACACCAGAGCGAGGAAATTAAAATACTAAATATGTCATTCCCCTGAGTGAGAATCGAAACCAAAACCACTACGTTTTCTAGCACACCTTGTGCCACCAAGCCACGACGGCCTCAACAATTATAAAAAAAATGGTTTTAATTTTTATTATAAAATAGGTAATAAGCTATTTATTGATTAAGCCTGCGGCACGAACTGTCCAAGTTTCAAAACCGTTGACACCTCGTTCAGTGGGAAACTTTTGTTTTTACTGACGATGCGAAAATAACGAAAGTAGTGGAAAATGAGCTCCAGTCAGGCGACGTTGGGGTGTACTTTGTGTAGTTATTAATGGTTCTGTAATTGAAAAGTACAAAGCTGACTTCAAAGCTGTTTCAATGTTAAGTAATATTGATATGTGTATATATGTTACTGGTAAATCTTAGGATTTACATGTATTTTTTTTTTATTTACGAAATGAGTAGTTAAATGTGACGATTGAGTTATTAATCGAAAACATTTTATCGATGATACTGAAGGAAATAAAAATATCTCTAGAAGGATATACACGTGCGGGATGATTATAGTGGATGAGGCGATAGAGGTATACAGCGACCGTAGCGTTTGGCGCTCCGATCTCTTTGGCTTCTCCTCTAGGAATACAGCGTTAAGCCAAAACAAATTATGTTCCAAATAAATAGAACGGTAAATCATTTGCCAAAGTTTTATAAGGCAGAAGAAAATTTGTTCTGTATGCTAACTCTGACTCTTCTTTATACTGATTAGTCCAGTGATTTTCAACCACTGCACGGCGGCACTTTTGTGTGCCGCCAAATTTCAAAAGTGTGCTGCCAAATTTTGCAAATATATAATAATGTTAATATAATTAAATTATATCATTTAAAAAGAAATATATTTTTAACATGAATATATATTTAAATCTAAAAAAAAAATAATTCGTATATTAAAAAATTTTGTCATAAACTTTTTATGCAGTGTGTTGTAGTAAATAATTTGTTGTGTGCCGCCAAATTTTCTTTGTGTTGTAACTGATATCCCAAACACCTTTGAAAATATTATTTAATTGATAATGCCTTGGCTCGTGATGTGTCTAGTGGTTAGATTCGTTTGCAGTTGTGATCGTGAAGAACCCAATATCTTTTAGAGATTCAGAGGCAACAGTATTAAGAATTTTATATTATGCCATTAGAAGGTATCGCTTTAATACAAGATATTTGCCATCAGAAGTTGTTCTTGTGTCAGTTATTTAGATAACTGGAAACTCGACAATGTGACATTGTCATAACTCAAAGCTCGTCCGAAGAAAAGCCAAGAGCGCGTCCTATCTTCCTCTCCACTGTAACTGCGAACTAGTTATAATAAAAGGAAGAAAGAGTACGGGCACCGCCCCACCCCTACACCGTGAATTCCCACCAGACTGCGGCTACAACAGTCTTATTGAACTCTCCGGGACAATTGTGTGTGATCTTTCCGAAGGTACTTGTTACGCTTGTTTATATTAAGATTATATTAGAATGGTGATTCGTGATATTGATTGATTTGTGAGATCAATATAAGTCGTTGGAACGAACGCACTACCGCAAGGCGGCCGATATGTTAAATAAACGCACGGCACACACCCCACAGTCGTGTCTCGAACCGTAGGCGGACACTACTACATACACCAGAGTTCCAGGACATAAAATAGCACCACACACCCGTATGAGACAGGCGGACACTACTACATACACCGGAGCTGGGACATAAAATAGCACCACACACCTACTAGTCGTATACCAAGTCGTAGAAGTGGTATATAATATGTCAATGACCAACGCCATACAAGCACAGCTTACGTATCGCGAGCGTACTGCGAGACGGCATCAGCCACGACATAGTTAATGTCGCTATAACAGTTCGCATAAGCCCATCACGTCAGCTTCCGCGACGTCAAGCAACATTCAATATCATAATATTGGTCAAAGATCACTTTGATCCACAATATGTGTTGCCCCTACACATATTGCCTTTATAAGAAATTCGATCCTAAAAGATCGTGCCATCATAGGTTTCGAATTATTATATAATATTATATTTATTATACATTTGGTACGAGTCTTTATGTGCATCATATTTATTAGTACCGTAGTATTTAAGAGTTCAACTCGACCGCTGCCTTCCAAGCATTACCACCACCAATATAGACAGAACGACGGTCGCAACACTCGGGACGACAATACACGAACTCGTCTCGATTAATATGGTATTAAAAATATATATAGTTTGTTATTTATGTGCATTGCCATGCATATTTTATTTTATTTATTTATTTATATTTAACTTATACCCAAGGTACATATAGTTACAGTGTGCCGCCAAATTTGGAAATCGTTAAATATGTGCCGCAACAAACAAAAGGTTAAGAATCTCTGAATTAGTAATTAAAACTAAACATATGATGATTTTTTTATAATATAAAATGAACCTTAAGATGGAAAGCATAAAAACGTACCTCTTCGTTCTGGTTTGTTAATTTTTAAGAGAGCAAAGTCTCAGAACACTCAGTTCTCACAGAATTTTCGAGACATTACATATTGAGTGGCGAAACTCAACGTCGTGTTTTATCTACCAGAGCGATAAAATATACCTACATACCAATAAATACACAGTTTTTTTTTATATTTTTTTATTTATTAGCATAACTTGTCAGCGATTTTTTACGTTCGATTGAGCATGTTTATTCGGCGCTTCATAGCGGAAACCTTAGAGCACCCTCGATTTGTATGAAGTTTCGAGATCAGCGACGAGCGTCGTTGAATGTTTTCAAATGTAATAATTCGGAAATATATTTTGTTTTGATATTAAAAAAGGCAATTTCAGAAAGAATTGGGAGATTAAGGAGGAGACACTGCGTGTTAACTGGCGGAACTCAACACGGCACATTTATCTACTTTCATAATAGTTGCCATAATCATAGAACATAGTAAGATTATCCCCAATTTGAAAAGGGCAAAATTTTTTCGATAGTCTATTATTTCATATGCTTTCATGTAGCACCATTTGGCACCGTGTTACCTAGTGTTCTTCAAGTTTGACAATTCCTATGAGAGCAACAAGCGTGTTATCACCATAAAACGTAACAGCCATTTAATTAAATATAGTTAAAGTGGGTAACTTTGACAGATACAAGCAATATTTTACACTATATCTTGAAATTTAAAGCAATAGATTGCGTTTTTGATATATTATTGCTCTCACAATACTTTTAAGCCATAGACATTCACATAAACATTTTAAAATACATCAGTACAGAAGAAAATCTGAAAGTTGTAGTCTGTCAAAGTTACCTTCATCAAAGGGGTAACTTTGCACGACACACAAAGAACCATTCATAAAATGGTCATAAATATGCTTCTTATTAATCTAGGTAACATACATACGTTCATAGATACATTCTAGAGCGGTTGGTATTTATATACTATATATTTTTAATCAGCATCAAAAAATACACGTTTAATAGATTTTTTTTAAAAAGGAAACAAAAAAAAATATAAAAACTTATAAATATAAATTATTAACTATCTATCAATACGGGCAATATTTATCGAAGTCGCTCAACTTAAACATATTACAATTGTGTGCGTCTACCTCTATTGCGTGTGACTAGTACATGGAAACATTTCATAAGGATTTAGATTTCATCATGGCTGGGGTCCCTAAGCGTGAAGTCCTTGTGATCATGGGTGATCTAAATTCTACAATTGGAAAATAACTTCGTGATAGCATACACTTTCTTCAAAAACCACCCTACAAGAATTTATACCTTGTCTTTACCAGACAGCACCAGACCTGGAGCTGATTGTGGATCTGATCATCAACTTCTTTTCGCAAAATTATAGCTTAAACTCAGAGTAGCCACAAACGCTTATAAACCAAGAAAAATCCAGCCAATAATAAACAAATATTTATGTCCACCATAGCTAACACTAAATCAGCCAGCTACTTATATATATTACAAGTGACGTAACTCTAGCCCTTGTAGAATATAGGCGGAAAATGAAGGATTCGGGTTGTGATATCAGAAGTTTAAATGCCAAATCTCCACGTATACAGCAAGCAAGATTCTTAGCATAAGTTACTTATAGTGTATGTGTGTCATTGTAATTACGAGGACGTCATTTGATATTGTTTCCATTATCGATTGCATTAAGTGGCGGTAGTGTGCTGCGTCTTTTCCGGTGGATTTCCAATATAAGCACAAACGACACGGCACTCATGTTCATTACGTCCTAAGATTTTGTCGAGACAATTTGTAATAAGAATTTATATTTAAATATTGTAACTACGAGTGTATCTATATATAATTGGATATAAGTGGATTGTGCAGAATAAGAGTAAATAAAGTCATTGTAAAAGCTGGATTTTGTGTCTGATTTGTTGTTTCGTCCGACATGATCCTAATACCGATCTCCAAAACAAGACTTGAAAGTCTTGAACAACATGCGCACGTCTTTTCTTAATTTTCTTTTCGTTTTTAAAATAACATTTATTAATTAAAATTAACATATTAACGCGCCATTACCGCCGATGACGTCCTACCAATCAACCACGTAGTATTTATGATTGAATGTATCTATTTGTTGGCAAACGCAGCATAATAAAAGTATTATAGGTGGTATGCGGGCGAAGCCGCGTGTGGGCCGCTAGTATTGAATAAAACTATTTATTGTTTTATGACTTATAATATTAGCAATTTACATTTTTAAACTAAATTAAGTAATTATAGTTTTAAACTTTCTAGATATAAACATAGCAATTACATTTATTCCATTAACTTGTTCCTATCTATAACGAAAAAAATAAATTAATTTATTATTATAGTCAATTAAGATAATTGTAAAAAAAAAATATATAATATGTTTTTTTAAATAAATTTAATTTCACTGCAGATACAAATACAAAGATAAAAAAATATTAGATATTTAGATATTGATCCTGTTGAGACATACAGCGTTGAGTTCCGCCACACGATTTATCATTTACCCTTTGGAAAAAAAAACTAAAATATCTATTTGCCATAATAATATACACAATAATAATAAATTTTATTAAAACCTGATAAAACTGAATACACAATAACGTCGGGCAAATTGATTTTATTACTGGTTTCCATCAAAGAGTTTAACACTGAATTCAATTTAAAATGAAAAATATAGGTGTTTTAAACGTCGCACCGTATAATTTTATTGCCATAATTTAAAACAGAAACATGGTATATTTTTACTCATAATATTTACCGTATGCTACTTTCAATTATTATGATTATTTTATAATATTGTTTTCATTCCTATGTAATTATAATAATAAATAATAATAAGCTTTATTTCAATTCCATACAGATTACATACATTCATATTTATAAAAAAATTTAAACATTGATATTTTATTAGATTAAATAAGCATTTGTTAGAATTTATATTATAGATTTCTATATTTAATTTNCTAATCCAATTTTCGTGCTGGCCTGGTTTAAGTCGTTAACCATTTTATTTAATTCATAAGGGGTTTCTGAGAATAAAATTATATCATCAGCAAATCTAAGATGACTTAAGTAGTTTCCATTTATATTAATGCCTTGATTGAGCCACGGTAATTTTCCCATTACGTGTTGCAAAACGGCTATAAATAGTTTTGGCGAAATTGGATCACCTTGACGGACTCCTCTCTTTATGTCGATTGTTTCACCCACTTTATCTAGCCTGACTCTGCTTGTACTGTTGTTGTAAATATATTTTAGAATGTTAATATATTTTTCTTTTATGTTAAGTGCTTTCAGCGACTCCCATATGCTTTCGTGTGAAATTGAGTCAAAAGCTTTTTTGTAATCTATGAAAGCTACGTATAGTGGTTTATTAAACTCTAAATATTTTTCTATCACCTGGTCTACCACTTGGATATGGTCAATCGTGCTGAAACGACTTCTGAATCCGGCTTGTTCGATAGGTTGGTTTGCATCAATGACTGGGGCAATTCTTTCAAGGAGACAGGAGGCAAATAATTTGTAAAAACAAGACATGAGGCTTATGGGACGGTAGTTGCCTATGTCAGCTGGGTCACCTTTTTTATATAGTAGAATAATTTCAGATTCCAACCAATTATGTGGCACAGCTTCTTCATCGAGTATTTTATTCCACAGTATAGAGATTGGTGTCAATAGTACAGACTTTGCGACCTTGATGCATTCGTTTGTAACCCCGTCTGGTCCTGGGCTTTTCTCCGGCTTGAGTCTCATTAATTGCGTCATGATTTCTTTTTCTGTAAACTGTTGAATTGGAGAGGTATCTATACAACAGTAAGTAGCCACGTTTTTTACTATTGTGTCTGGTTCCCTATATAAGTTAGCGTAATATTCGGTAGCAGCATTTATAATTTCTGTGCGAGATTTACATTTTTTATGGCCTTTCTTGAGAAAAGGGATCCATGTTTTGGCTTGGTTTAGTTCTTTATAAGCTTTTTTAGTAGCGTAGCGTCTTTTTATTTCCTTGTCAGTAAGTTTATACAGAGTTTTTAATTTTTGTTTATCACTTTTATTTAAACTAGGCTTATTTTGTAATATACTCCTTTCTCTCATGTGATCTAGCGCTTTCGTGGATAGGATTTTGTTCTTTTGTGTACTTTTAATGTCTTTTAGGCTTAATTTGACATAATAATCGATTTGCTGGTAGTTCTCTTCCACATTATAACTATGATGAGTCTTTATAAGTTCTGGTATAAATATATTAAGGTTTGTACGGTACATTTTCTGCTCCGCTAATGTTTTCAACTTCTTGTGTGTATTAGAATAATTACGTCTACTTTTCTTTATCGACTTAATGTTTATTGTTGCTCTAATTAGTCTGAGGTTTGTTTAAAAGATTGTAATACTTCATATTTAGAGACCATGTGGTACTTCGTGGTTATAATATAATCAATTTCATTTCTTGTGTTTCTGTCTGGAGAGATCCACGTCCAGCGGTTTTTAGGTTTTTGTTTGAACATTGTATTTATTATTTTTAGGTTGTATTCTTGGGCATATTGAATTAGTCTCGTACCTCGAGCGCTTCTTGTGCCATAGCCATGCTCGCCAGTAATGGAATATTCATAATTTTTGGGGGTTCCTATTTGAGCATTAAAATCACCCATAGAGACTATGTACTCTGTCGATATGGAATCGTGAGCCTCCGCTAAGTCTTTGTAAAACCTGTCTATTTCTTCCTGTGATGAGTTTTCAGTAGGTGCGTACGCTTGGATTATTGCAAAATGTTGGTTCCCCAGCTTGATTTCTAGTGTAATGGTTTTATATTAATTAGTTTTAATATTCGCAATAATTTATTA
>JAAIXJ010000397.1:48331-205672 GCA_013403705.1 Heliconius hermathena | reverse complement strand
TACCCGCGAAGTTTTAAATTCGCGGGGTAATCAATTTAAGCCAGAACGCACCAATCCCTACTACTAACTTAGAAGAGTTGATAGAGGAATTTAAAATGAACGTTAAGACAGGAGCTACAACGTCAATGATAGGAATAATCATTTTACGACAGATACAATCGGATCCAACAGAATTTGATTTGATGGCCATAATATTTCTCTTAACGTCACTTATGGAAAATTGGCAAAATTTAAAACTGAAGATAGAAGTTGATTTAATGTGTTTGCTTTATTTGTACTATTTATAGTAGCCGAAACAGAGAAATGCTTATTTAGCAGATTTAGTCATTTTTAATTAATACAAAATTGTGTATATGTATGATAGCAATACAATATAATATATATATATGTAATATAGTTATGTTTATGCAATAAAAATAAATNATATATATATATATATATATATATATATATATATATATATATATATATATATATATAAAATCATATAAGTTTGTTATGTATAACGTGCCGTAAGACTTAAGACTTACTCACCCACCAGGGAAGGGAAGAGATATAACACTAAAAATTATACAGAAATAATAATAACAATAATAAGAGAACATGAAACATTCATCTTAACATACGTTAAGAAAAAAAAGAACAACAATTACTAATAATTAATTAACACAATTAATCATTCCAAAAAAAAAGACAAGAAAAATATCCATAATTATAAAACAACAACACAAAAGTTTAAAACAAATAGGGTAACATCTATACACGTTACAAAATGATGCTTAAACTGTACTATAAATAATCTGTTCAGCTAATTAAATCAAAATGATATGATACTGTCAAGAATCAACAGTAACATAAACAAACATTTACAATAATGACGGAAAACAAAAAAAAGATTAAGAAAAAAAATAGACAAAAATAAACTATATACTATATTACTTTTTAGCTGCTCGTTTTATATGTAACGGTGCCGTCTTTTCGGTATTTTTAGATGCTGCTGCTGCCGTTTTTGGAGGAGACTTAATTTGGGCTGATATTGCACTGAGATCTGACTTACATTCTATGCGATGTCTGGTGCCATCAGGTGTAATTACATAAATAATGCCATCCCGTGTCCAGCATTTACCAATGCCAAAGCGTTGCCTCGCCACTAAAAAGGTCTCATGTCTGCTCCTAGTTAAAAACTCAAATTGAGTGACGCCAGTACCCTTAAGTTTTGTTTTTGCAAACCACACTTTGTTGCGCAATGCCGGTTTTTAAACGTTATTTATATCAATAACCGTTTAACTTAAATTGTTGTTTTCTACACATCACAAGCTATGTTTTAACAAGTACGCTAACTTACAACTTAACGTCTTTTCTCTTCCTCTATGGGATACTAGATATTATATAAAAATTTGCTTTTTAAATATATATTTTTTTTCTATATGACAAGCAATGCATTTCGAATACCGTTTAATTAAACAGATTTTTCTCTGATCCAGTAAATCATTTGTTAATATTTCTTCCTTCTTGCCGCATTTCCTATAATTAGAGGTGTAGGCAAAAACAAATCTAACATTAACAGTTAAGATATTCCGGTCTCCACTTTCACACACATAATAAAGTCTTGGTTACGTTTACATCTACTACAGTAAAAAAAATCTTTCTTTTTAAATTTTTTAAGTTTTCAGTTCCCCACTTTCCGCTGAACTATGGAGACAGCGTTATGGCGGAACTCAATGCCGCGTTTTACCTCGACACCAGAGCGAAAAAATGAAAATATTAACAAATAAAAATTTATTCCCCTGTAATGGAATCGAATTCACAACCGTCGCGTTACTGCACACTTTATGCCTCTGAACCACGACTAGCCTCATAGTAGCATCCAGATGAATATTATAATACACTTATATTATTGTTAAACAAAAAATAATAAGATACAATTATCGTACAAAATTGAATTTATTATGTTTTAAGCTTTAACAATAACGCTAGTCTAACAAAAAAAATCTTAGCTATAATTTGTGTCATCTTAATTTAGTAAAGACATTATTGATAATATTATGTTATAAAAATGCCAAAAAAGTATAAAATCATTGATGCATTTGCTATGTACTTAAGTTTATTTTGTAGTTATCTATGAGCCTACTACCATTTTTCAATTTAATTTAGTATATCAACATCAGATAAATATATCACAGGTGTTATTATTTGAGACAAGTTTTAATGTTTTGAAAGTAATAAAATGCCATCATAAATCTTTTTATCTCTTACAATATATGCAGGTGTTAGGGGACATCTTTAAATTATCTAACTTCTTACAAAGGGCAGGTATGAAAATCTAAATATAAAAGGAGATCAAACCTGTTGGTGTAATAATTGACAGAAATATGACCTTTAAATCCCACGTCCGTCCATGTCCAAAAAATCGCCAACATCTACAAGAAGCTGGCATGTGCCGCTTAGATTATTGGGCCTGAACTCAGAGACAATCAGAACTATGTTGTGGTAATTGAACTCATTATGACTTACGGTGAGAGCGCCTGGTTTAAAGCCCCTGAACTGCGTATGATTCACAAACAAATTACAATGCTGCAGGGGGCTTTGAAAATATGTAGGTCCTACCGCATTGTCTCTCACACTTTGGCTCTCATTCTGTCACGCTTGCTCACTTTAGGGCGGCGGTGATCACTCACCATCAGGTTATCCTTACGCTCGTTTGCCTTGTCTTTTTCCACATAAAAATAAACCAGATAATATCCGAAAAATTAAAACACGCAGCCCTCACGCGAGCTATAAACTACGACTACCTAGATCCCACCAAACCCGAACATCTGGACACCATTCAAAGGTCCGGACCTACTGTCTACACGAATGGCAGCAAGATTGACGAGAAACTAGGTGCTGCCCTCACTTGGTGGGAAGAATGGAAGGAGAAGACAAATCTCGTTTTCACATTACACCCCTCATGCACGGTGTTTCAAGCAGAACTTTATGCCATCTACAGGGCAACCCAGGACATTACCCAATATCTATGAACACTTTAAGAGATAGGTCCTCACTCGATTTACTATGGAATTCCATCCAATCATCTCTTAGCAAACGCATTACAAAGGAACGTCGTATGCTTAAGGGTGCAGGAAAGAGAGATACAATTTACATGGTTTCGTGCACACCGGAATGGCTGCCAAGATAGTCGCACTATCAACAAACTCTCACGATTATGTAAAACATCACTGACCGAAATCTAAAACTATAATGTATTCCGTATTTCTGCCAAAAACTAGAAGGTAAGTCTTCCAAAGGATTTCATAATAATATAAGTTTAATATAACTTATGTTTATGTTTCTATTTTCTTTTCATAAATTTTCTCCAAGATGTTTACTGTTAATTTAGCTTTATATTGTGGTATATTTAATCAAATTGGTCTATACCTTGTTTCTATAAAAAGAATAATCATATAGACTGTGATTATTTATTTTATTTTCATAGAAGCAAGTAAGTTTTGCGATTTGTAAAGATAATTAATATTACGTATAATATATTATGCTCTTTGTTAATTTATGATTATTTAATTAAGAATTATGAGTCATGTTTTATAAATTTGTTTGATCGAATTGATCGTGTGGTATCCACAACTCAAGCGCAGAATCGCATGTACCGACAGCTAAAATTCCATTAAGGTACCGCAACTGAAAAAAAAACATTTATTAGCATATGGAGAGTAATAGAATAAAATATATTTTTTGTTAGCGTACTCGTGTAAAAGGATTTAGGTGAAAAAGATGATAAAAGCAGTGGAATTGTGTCAATCGGGGGCAGTTCCTTGTAGGCAACGGCCCCTATTTGAAGGAAACTAGTGTGAAGTATTGTTAGTAGGTGATACATATCACTTATTGCAATTACATAGTATCCCTTTCCAAATAGTTTAGAAACATGTAGACAATATGTGTTTTTATGGTGTTTTTTTAAAAACGTTAACCGCTTCCGATTTCTAACACTTTTATAAATAAAATATCTTTTATGCTTCACATATTGTCACACAGGGTAGGTAGAGTTTTATATTTTCGCCCAAATTCGTAACATTTCTCTGAGTCTCGAATTTACAAGTAGCATGTTGAAGGATGTAGCACTATGTCACGATACGCCTTACTTATATTGTAATAAAAGATGAAAACGGAATTGTAATGTCAGACTGTAAATAATGATGCGAGTTCATATCCATCCTACTTGAAGAAATTAGGAAAATAGATGTAGACTAGCAAATTACTTACTATTTTTTTATATATATTCTTTTAGACTAGTATTATAGTAAATACGAAAAAAAAAGAATAATTCAATTAATTTTAAAAGGTATTCCTTATTTAACTGATGCTTAAATAAATTTCTGGCATAAAGAAAATAAACGGTAAAATACTTTTTTATTTTCGTTTTAACTTCACACTGTATCCGGTAGGGTAGGCAGAGGTAACCTAGTTAAGGCACTACATTTCCAATTTTCTATGAGATGGCTTCCGTGTTTTGTCTGTATTCATCAGAGCATCGAAACGAAAACAATTCCCCTGAGCGGGAAGCCAACACACAACCGTCGCATTAACGAGCAGACACTGTGCAGCTGCAACTTTAACAACTTTCTTGATAAAATATATTATCCTTTAAAAAAATTATTATCTATGATAAAATACTTTGAGGCCAGTCGTGGCGCAGGGGCACAAAGTGTGACTGTAAAACCGACTGGGAACAGAGTGTCTTAACACTACGTTCCCTCTGCCTACCCTGCTGTGTGCGGGATACAGCGTGAAGCTGAAAGAAAAAATGAAAACAAAAGTAAATTACCTGTGTAACATCAACAGTGCTAGTCCAAACACTTTTATATTCTTCAGGCGGGCTGCTATTATATAAGAATTTAATTTGTCCTCTATCCGAACATGCTATCATTGTTCCTTGTCCCAGATAACAACCAGCAATTTTATTAGCTGGTTCAGTTATATTAGATTCTGGCCATAATTCATGTGATCTAACAAATGTATGCTCATCTGGATTAAACAGATGAAGTGATCCTTTGGAATCACCAATGTACATTGCATATGTATTCCAACCCATACTCACTGGATAGGCTTTGTCTGTTGGTATTTTTATATCCGTTTTCATTATTTTACCAGCCACCCTATCAAATATGGCTAACGTCTTATCTTCACTTACTGATGCTATTTGCTCTTTATAAGATGTTAATGCCAACACTGGACCCCTATGTGGCTTATAAACGTTCACAGGATTCAGACCACAACGGATATCAAAGGATAATATTTTCTTAGAATATAACCCAGCCATAACAGTATTGCCATATGCTACAACAGAAAGTGCAGACATACCACAACTGTAAAGAAACCACTTATTTTTGAATTATATGTATTGTACATAACAAATGTATCTCATAAAAAGCTCTCTGCTAAGCAAGAGGGAACCTTGTGATAGGACATTCCCAATTTTCTTACTTATATCCAAGCCATTGTGTGATTGAACTCAACACCGCATGTTGTTTACAAGAGCAGAAAACTTAACTTGACTTAGCTTCACGCTTTATCCCTAGCGGGGTAGTCAGAGAGAACGGAGCGCCAAACGCTGCAGTCTCTACATACCTCTTTCGCCTCGTCCACTGTCATTAACCTCTTCATACATGCCCTCATGGAGGATGGAGTTACAAGAGCAGAAAAATTATAGTAATTTAAATATAATCATTTCCCCGAGTAGGAATTGAACCCACAACCTGCACCAGTACAGCTTGAGGCTGTATAAATTAAATATATTATTATGTGTTTATTTTAAAATGATAAACAATCATTGTCAGTGTCACTGTATATATTTAATATTGTATTAAACTCACTTGAAGGTTTCCACACATTCAAATCCACAATTAATATCCCAGGCTTTGACTGTATTATCCCAGGATGCTGAGTAAACAATGTAAGCAGTGTCCAGGTTATCCGTAGCCAGATCCCATACCCAACCTGCATGAGCATCATGCCTTATTTTAGTAGGTTTTAGATCTGTCAATACTGTATTATTCTCACTACTGCTATTTTTCAAGTCCATAACATTCCATAATGCTAAACATCTATCTCTTCCACCTGATATGCATGTTTGTCCTTTCTAAAATATGTAGTAAAGTTATTTTGTAAGAATTCTGTTATAATATTTCAGTATTTAATTTTAAAATAACTAATAATATACTTGCATTGATCAGAATGACCGCATCAACAGATGCATAATGAAGGTCTTTAATAACTAAATGTTTTGTTTTTGTGTCAACATTACACCATTTGTGCTTTTCATTTTCCATTTCAATACACATTTTAGTCCAATCAACCAACTCTTCATTCCAGTCTTCTAAATGTGCCATTGGTGGAAAAAGGCCTCTTATTTTACAACTTACTCTATGTTTCCACAGGCTCACATCTGTTAAGATAACTTCAAATCTGGTACAGACTTTGCTAAGAGTGTTTTTTATGAAATCTGCATCTAAATATGTGCAGATTTTTAATATTATCTGTAAGTAATTAGACTTGTAAATATAAGTACACTTCATCCAGTATCTTCGATACTGTGTTTTCAAAGGCCAACTGAGGTCTCGCCCTATCTATCTTATAGCACACTTTCCCTTCATAAATCTTTATTACCATTCTAAGCCTATTCTTATTCATTCTCAGTGTTCCTAATCATTGTGGAGTTGACAACTACTACTACTACAACTAAACTGACTCCTACAAAGAGATTGCATCTCTACAGCATTCATCTTTCTTTCATTTTTCTACTATAATACTCATGTTTTGCTAACATATAACAGTGTCAGTACCAACACAGCATTGTGTAAGGTCAAACATGCAGATATACTCATGTTTTGCCAAATCATCAATCCAGCTAAGGCGCCATTAACTCTTTTAACTACAGCAATATTGGTTTTCACATCCATTTTGGGAGATATCTCATCTGCTAAATATACTTTCCAGATATACCACATTCACTTTTTCTAGTATCTTAACATTTTCACTGATCTTGCATTCCAACCTTTCTTAATTTCTTTGAAGTACCTTTGTCTTACTCGCATTCAGGCTTAGACCATTATTTTCATCTCCATCTTTCAGAGTTGTGACCAATGCCTGGTACTCTCATTCTGATGATGCAATACACTGCATCATCTGTGTACAGCAGGAAATTTACATTCGAGTCACCTACCTTCACTCTCCATGTCACTTTGTTCACTATTATATAAAATTATAAATAATAAAAATCATCACCTCAAGAGGCATATTATGTAAGCAAGGTTGAGCTGCTTTAAACAATTCATTAGTTTTTGTATGTTCAGAGGTTGTTTCATTTTCTATGTCATCCAGTTGTTCTCTAAGTGATTGTAGCACATCACACATTATGGTATGTTTTCTCTGGAAATCCTGTTTCTAAAACTGGATATAATATTTAATTATATAATATTTAATCTCTGAGTTTGAATGTAACAACTATGAGACGAAAAAGGTCGTATGACTAATATATTCGATTATTGTATATGTAGTAACCCTTTATGGTAAATATGTGTCAAAGAATACAAATATCGTTCGCCAAGGATAACATATTACTAACTCGTTTTTAGAATCCGATCAGAAATATTTCAATTCCAAATAAGTTAAATCTAAAATGAATTTCCAAAAAACAAGATTCTTTAATTATACAAAAGCATTAATACGAAACTATATTCACCTCTTAGCACTTAGGAATTTATATAAACAAAAACGTTTTAATTTTGTTCAAATAGGCAAATGAAAATAAATAGTTTTTAAAAAGGAATGTAATAAAAGTATGATACCTAAGCTTATATAAACAATAATATCAGTTCAGTTCTTCATTTATGGCGCTTCGAGCGTAACAATAATATATGATCAGCTGTTAGGAAATATTTTTTATGTCAACTCTGATGTAAAAATATCAACAGTTAACACCACAGATGACAGAACATATTTATCCAAGGTAGAGGGTAGAGACCCTTTGGGTATATGTGTTCTGTGGTAGAGACCGTCTCCGAGTATGAAAAAAGTTCCATGATTAGCGGACACTTTTTCACCTGAATCCTCACATAAGGTGATGCTCCTTAAAATAAAAATACCAAAATATAAGTAATTTCCATTAAGACAGTAGGGATTGCTACTGTTTCGATATGCAGGATGCAGTTCTCCTAAAATTGTTATTTTTAACCAAAAATTATGTCTTTTTTAAAACCAGCGTGTAAAGCCGTAATTTTGCTGTCAGATGTAAGCTTCGACATTATAATGCACATTTATTGAAGTGGCATCTATGAACAACCCCTATTTATTTTATAAATGGATTTTTTAAAAAATGTGTTAAATCGGGCAATGACGATTAGTGTAGAATAATGATAAGCAACTGGAGAAAAATGATGCTGTGGTGGTACATAATGATTCTTTACAACAGAATTGAAATTAAATACTTACTTATTTGGCTTCACGCTGTAATACTAGTGGGAAAGTCAGAGAGAACGGAACCCCAAACGCTACGGTCTCTATCTACCTCTTTCAGCTCGTTCACTATCATAAACTTTTCATACATGCCATCTGGGGCGTCCTCATGCTTTTTACGTGATTTTTCTCCTTCATTATCTTTGATGCTGTATTTTCGAAGGTCTATCTTTATTACCGCTCACTTTTTCTTCATTAATCTTTTTTGCTTTTCCTTCATCATCAATCCATTTTCACGTTCTATTATATTCTCACCGTGAAAAGTATGATTGACTTATTCCTAGCGGATCAGTATATTTAAGGTTAAGTTGTGGACACACGAGTGCCTAGGATGCTATCTTGGGAACAGACCAATATGTAATCGTTGCTATAATAAGGAGTCTGTTCCATTTTGAGTGATATAGCAAGAAGGTTCAAAAGAATAAAATCCGAGAAAAATTCACGAAATTTAGGTATTACGTAAATTTTTAGTCATAGCTGGTTTAAACATTAAAAATTCTTCACACGACCCATCCGTGAGTATTAGTACTATTAGAAATATGTCTAAGATTCAGGACTACAGCCTGAAATCAGACCCATTCGTCTACTCTAAAAGCTAATAATCATTGTCTTCAGATACTTTTCTTCCAGCGTCATTGCCATCTTTTACTATTTTACTGGCAATGACGTCGTAACCAATAATGTTTTTACATAAAACACGTTGGAATTTTATGAAAAACTCATTCAAAGTACATGAAATTTGCTGGTTACAGATTTGTTCAAAATGTCAATATAAGTATATATTAACGATTGCCGAAACATTTTTAATCTATAAGTAGTAAATAAAGATATCAATTACGATTCATGTGCTAAAATTAGGAGAATCCAATTTAAGACTTATTTATAAAATTGTTAAAGCATCCGTGGCGGCAGTTGCACCGTCGGAAATTAAAGCTCTGCATGCTAACATTATTATAAGCCAAAATAAACACTACGTTAGATAACGTATTTTCGTGGCAATATTTAAAACAAAAGCTCGCTCGATCAATGACCCTATTTTTATAAACTTTTTTTGCGATCGATTTTTGTGTAGTTACACCTAAATTATAAGCACGTTTTATTATTAAAACCTTTAAGTATGTACTTATTTCATTAAAAATAGCAAATAAAATTAATATAGTTTAATTACGAATATTTTTGAAAAGAAATTAGCTAAGAACACACCAAATCTCCACGTAAAATATTCAATTTTTGAAAGGTTTTTTCTTAAAATATATTTTTATATATACTAAATCATTAAACTTGTATAGACGACTTGCTTATTATTTAGTTAAGTATTTAATATGATATTCATCTTATTAAAATTATTTACTATTAATGAGTAATCACAAGGAAATTGAAATATGTGCGTTTTGGAGAACTGCCAAGGAATACGTTTGTGAATTTAATGGTTTGCGAAATAAAACTAAATATTTTGAGCATCTGTACAATTTATTGTAAATTGCACTTTAATTTAATTGTTCAAATTAAAACCAAGCCAGTCGTGGTGCAGGTACATACGTGTGATTGTAAGCACGACAGGTTGTTGGTTCGATTCCCCCAAATTATTAAAATAACTTATTTAAGTCCCTCTGTCTATTCAAATTAAATATTATATCCAGTTTTAGAAACAGGATTCATGTTATCTATTATCATACATGATCCTTTTTATAACAGTATTAATTTTCTTTTCATATAACCTTAACAGTATGTATACAGTCACTGACTGTTATTTAAATTAAGCAGCATATAGGGTAAAATATTTCAAACCTATGTCTAAAGAAATTAATTAATTAAGATACCTCAACAGTTTAGTCGTAAGATTTTTTTTCCATTTCACGATGTTTATCCACACTGTATTTCGTGTGACGCAGTTACGACTACTACAAAAATACTACTGAGCGATGCCGATCTGCCCCTTTTCATTCTCAAAAAAATATTAGAACGAGAAAGAGATATCTCTTGTTTTGTTTTACGCAATTCAATATCGCCGCCATTACCTACGAGCCTATGTCGTGTCTCATAATTCATCTCTTTTACTTTTTTTTTATGGAAAAGGACAAAGGAAACGAGCGTTCGGGTCACCTGATGGTAAGTAATTACCGCCGTCCACGACCCCGTGCAACACCAGAGGAGCTACAGGTGCGTTGCTTTTAAGGTGGAGATAGACGCGCTTTTTGAAAGTACCCATGTCATATCGACCTGGAAACACTGCCGCGGGTAGGCCATTCCACAGTTCCGTGGCGCGTGGAAGGAAGTTCCTACGAAATCGCACAATAGTGGATTACCACGTATCCAGGTGGTGTGGATGATATTTTAACTTGTGACGTACTGTGCGGTTAGAAAATTCGGCAGCAGGTAACAGGTCAAACAGTTCTTCAGAACACTCCCCATGATAAATGCGATAGAGAACGCACAGTGAGGAGACGTCTCTACGCAAAGCCAAAGTATCAAGCCTTTCACAGATCATTGGGTCCCCAATGATTCGAACGGATATCCGTTGTATGCGATCAAATGGTTCAAGCTTATACTGGGGTGCACCGGCCCAGAGATGAGATAAGATGGCCCAGAGATTTAGTTCTCTCTTCGTCCTAAATATTTTTTAAAAATATGTATTATATAAATACAAAGATTTTTATTGATATACAAAACTTGAATATTTATTGTATTTTTCAACATACCAAAATTATTCTTAATGAATCAAAGAATAATAAATACAATCATATCCAACGTTTTACTTGTAATATAGAAAATTAATACTTTTCTAGTACAAAAATTATAGCATTTCAAATAACAAAACTTAAAAGTATTTTATTATTATTTTTTTTGACTTACCGTTAATCTATCAACTGCCATTATAAAAGAATAATCTTTTAATAAAATGGAGTAAAATAAAGATTTACTTTATTTCTATGATATAAAAAAAACTTTTTATTTTTGTGTCTATTCAACCCGTAACTCCTATTTACTAGTCATTATCAGTAATTAAATATGTCAGAGTTTTTTTTCAATCAAATTCAAAATATTGTTTATTCAAACAGACTATTCTAAGCACTTTTAAATCGTCGAATGTATTATTGACATACAATAAAAATACCACCAGTTCGGAAAGCAGTTCTCCTAAAATATGCAAAACTAGTGATGTTCATAAAATATGCAAAACTACTGATTGTTTGTTCCCTTTAAATAAAAATTAAATATATTCTTTGGCAATGTTGATAAATGATTTGACAAGTGACATCTTCGTATTCGTAACTAGAGAGAAGAAACTAAACTGCTACCTCTAGCGGCGCGTGTTTTATCATATTTTAATATAAAATAATAATTAAATTTTACTCAATTTCAAAGGGGATTCTAAATATTACTATTTAATAAAAATATATGGTAGATAATAACTTTTTATTTTACTATTTTAGGTATAGATTTTATAGTAAATATTCGTAAGTTCAAATAACAATAAAAATCATTTGTGCAAGTTGTGATAATTGCCATTTCTTGCAAGAGTAGTAAAATTTTCAAAACGTAACAATGGATTCAGATAAACCAGGCCCATCTCATATGGACAAAGAAGAAATGGAAGTGGAAAATGATTTGACCAATAAGTTCTTGAGCGGCCAAATGTCTTTCGCCGAATATTCCAGTGAGTGGTACGAAGATGCTGAGGATGAAGAAGATTCCGAAGAAATGAGACAAAATGATGAGGGAACCCCACAAACTACTGTCATTATAGGGAAAGGTATTAAAAGGAGACGTAGACGTACTCGTCTGGCACCCGCTCTAGTTGGATTAATGGGTGAAGCAAACATTAGATTTGCCAGAGGTGATATCGAAATGGCTGAACGCATGTGCCACGAAATTATTAAACAGTTGCCAACTGCTGCAGAACCTTACCAAACTTTAGCACAAATTTATGAACATGACATTGAAAAATCATTACAATTTTCATTATTAGCAGCCCATTTGGGTAATGCTGATGCAGAAACATGGTGGAGATTAGCTGTGATATGTAAGCAGTTAAATGACAAAAGACAAGAAATGATTTGCTATTCACAAGCTGTTAAAGCCGCACCCCAAAATTTACAAACACATTTAAAAAGACTTGAATTTGTAGAAGCTTTAGAAGAAATAAATTATCCATTGAGCACATTGAGCATTTCTAGAGTCAAATGTTATCATAAAATTGTTTCAGTACTTCCATCCAATGAAGGTGAAACAATAATGAAGTATGCTAAACTAGCCACTACACTATATCATAATGGTTCGGAAATTGAAAGAGCACTTGAAGTTATGGATACAGCATATAAAAAATGTGTATCTTTATTTTCTCTAGAAGATATAAATATTTATTTAGAATTACTAATTTCCAACAAGCAATACTTAAATTGTATAGAGATATTTGTTTCAAACATAGGTGTAGAAATAGAGGCTGAAATACAAACAGTGAAAAATGATAATGGTGGGATAGAAGAGCAGACACAATATTTAAATTGTACAATACCTGATAATATGGCCATAGATTTAAAAAGTAAATTATTAGTTTGTTTCATTCATCTGGGGGCTTTAACCCTTGTGGAGTCTTTACTGAAAGATTTCTTAAGCAATGATGTTGAAAAAGCAGGGGACTTGTTCATGGACATTGAAGAAGCATTTTCATCAGTAGGACACTACGAGATGGCTATAAAATTACTAGAACCTTTAGTTCAAAATACTAATTTCGATTTAGGGGCAGTTTGGTTAAAATATGCTGAGTGTTTGCATAAATTAGGTAGAGAAGATGATGCAATTGAATCTTATTATAAAGTTTTAAAACATGTCCCACAACATCCTGATGCGAGATGGAAATTGTTTTCCATTCTTGAAAAGAAGGGATGTACTGATGAAGCTTTAAATATTCTACAACAAGATTATAAATATGTTGTGAGTGCTCGTCTTTTGTATGAACATTGTCAAGTACTTAAAAAATATAATAAATCATTGAAATATCTGGAAGTTGGAGAAGTGCTCTTTTCAAAAGACCTAACTAAGTTTAGAAATGAAGAGGAATTAAAGATAGCATGTAGGGTAAAATCTGTTGTAGAGCTTATTTATAATTTCCGCTCAATGAGAGGAGAAAATACATATAATGAAGATGACATCCAATTTGAAGATGAACCATTCAAATTTACACCAAGTGAAGAATTTGAATTTTTTAAAGAATTATTGCAAATAGCATGTGACAATAAACTTTACTGTACAATGCAAAGATTAACTTTTTATGCTATGATTTCTAGAGGATTATCCAGTTATCGACCAATTGTAGAATTTTACTGTTTTCAAGCCTGCATCTTAAATCGTGATTTTACTAATGCCGTTAGATTCATAAAAGAATTTGTTGTGAAGTATCCTGGTACTAAGACTTATGTACTATTATGTTATATTATTAACTCATTAGATGAAAATACGCATGGAAAATTCCTCTCTAGGTTATTTCAAAAGGATTATAATATTGTAAAACATTTATTTTTAGGGAATAATTTTTTAATATCAGGTAGATATCTTGTTGCTTTAAAATATTTTTTAGAATATCACGAACAATGCCGGGAACCTCTATCAGCATTGTTGATTGCAATAACAATACTAGCCATGGCAGCCCAGAGAACTGTCGACAAACATCATAATTTGATATTACAAGGTTTATCTTATTTATTTGTATATAAAAACCTTAGAAAATGTGACCAGGAAGCTTATTATAATTTGGGGAGGGCATATCAAATGCTGAGCATTAATAATTTAGCTGTTGAGTACTATGAAAAAGCATTAGAATGTGAGCCTATAGCGACATGTGAAAAACATGGAACAATCGATCTGACAAAAGAGACTGCATATAATCTTTACATATTATACAAAGATCAAGCACCAGATGTCGCTAGAAGATATCTTCTAAAGTATTTAATTATTTAATAAGCTTTCAATTATGTTAAAGTTTAAAATATTGTTATGTTTTTATCCACTTACCATGTATGTGCCCTTATATGTAATAAATAATAATCTTAGATGTATTTTTTAATTTATTTAAAAATGTACCTTTACATATAAACGATTTATAAATTGCAATGCTATGTATGATCCCATTGAAAAATATAATATTGTGCATGTTTTTAGGTACAGAATGAGTGCAGACGATTCTAATGTAATAATACCTGCAAATCACACACTATTTTGTGATTTGTGTGAAGTATTTAAACAGTTATATAAAAGGAAAAAACAAAGAGCTGAACAAGATAAAATCTTGGCAAAATTTATTGATGACTTTAGGGTAAAAGTTGCAAACACTGATGGCAAAAAGGTATATAAAAAACACAAGTTTTATAGTTATGTATTTATAATAATTTCACCCGCATTATCCACAATCTTAACTTTTTTTATTCATATGTCCGAAAGGTAAATAGAAACGACATTCTGCTTATTACGATAAATTTCATTGCACATACATATTTACTAATTGCACTCAAAACGTTATTTTTACAGAATTCTACATTTTTCCCAGTTTTAAGACTAATTTTGACAACCTGTGAACGAGAAAGGGGTCCTTATAATTTAAAAGAAACTAAACTAGGCAATCTACTCGTGAAAGTTTTGTCTCTTAATAAACAATCTGCTGATGCACAAAAGTTATTATATTTTCGCTCTGTCAATAATTCGTTTCAAGACAGTGATTTCGCTGGTGTAGTTTATATGATACTGAAAAACAGAGTCACTCAAAGTTGTTCTAGTTTAAGTGTTAAAGATGTCAATGAGATTTTAGATAAGATTGCCAAACCAGATGAGGGTAGTCATGGAGGTAAGAAATAAAAGTTTAAGAATAACCATAACTAGATGTACTTAATCATAAAAAAAGGAAAAATAAAAAAATATTTGTCTAAAATGCAAAAAAAGAATAGTGATTTGGTATTTATTAAGTTCTCCTGGACTAAAACTGTAAAATAATTGTTAGAAAAACGTTAGGTACAACAGCTTAATTTTTATACGTTTTCTAAATAAGTATTGGACCTTGAATAAGTTCTCGCTGTTTTTGAAAGATGGCGTTGCGGCACTCTGTGCATGGAATTTCGTACGGTAACGAATCACCAAAGTAGTACTATATGTAACCTCAAATTACAGTAGAATAGTGTTTACTACAGTGTCAACTACATTTTTATTTTCCCTTTGTGAACGTGTGTACTTTTGTGCCAAATAAAGTGTTTTTGCGGGGAATTTTATTGCACTGCTTTATTCAGAAAAAATCTGCATCAGAAGCACACAGAATTCTCGTTGAGACATATGGTGACAATGCTTTGTCGAATACAACGTGCAGAGACTGGTTTAGGCGCTTCAAAAGTAATGATTTTGACCTTGAAGACAAAGAGCGTTCTGGAGCACCGACAAAATTTGAAGACAAAGAATTGGAGGCATTGCTTGAAGAAGATCCATGTCAGACGTTAGTAGAGCTCGGGAAAACGTTACAAGTAGATGCGTCAACAGTTTCAAAACGTTTAAAAGCGTTAGGAATGATCCAAAAGCAAGGGCATTGGGTGCCGTATGAGTTGAAGCCGAGAGACGTAGAACGACGTTTTCTCATGTGTGAATTGTTGCTTCAACGGCAAAAGAGAAAAGGTTTTCTGCACCGTATCGTCACTGGGGATGAAAAGTGGATTCACTACGACAATCCAAAGCGAAAAAAATCGTGGGGCATGCCGGGTCACGCATCAACATCGTCGCCAAAACCAAATATCCATGGTTCTAAGCTTCTTCTCTGCATTTGGTGGGATCAGCAGGGCGTAATTTATTATGAGCTGCTTAAACCTAATGAAACTATCACGGGAGCTCGCTATCGACTTCAGTTGATGCGTTTGAGTCGCGCTCTGAAAGAAAAGCGGCCACTATACGAGCAGAGACACGACAAAGTGATTTTATTACATGATAATGCTCGGCCACATGTGGCAAAACCAGTCAAAACTTACCTGGAAACACTTCAATGGGAAGTTCTACCCCACCCGCCGTATTCACCGGACATAGCCCCCTCCGATTACTACTTGTTTCGGTCGATGGCGCACGGTTTAAGCGAGCAGCGCTTCCATTCTTTTGAAGAACCCGAAAAATGGCTTGATTCCTGGATTGCCTCGAAAGATAAGTCGTTTTTCCGACGGGGGATTCAATTGCTACCAGAGAGATGGGAGAAAGTGGTCTTATTCGAGGTCCTAATATTTTTCTTTCCTAAGTGTGGAATAACACACACTAAAAATGTAAAAAAGTATTTAATAAATAGCATTCTCTCTTGCCAGCTATAATTCTTAGTAATTAATTTTGAGTAGCGGAAATTTGTAAAAATTTCCCTACACAGATGCTAACAACATAAATAAGTTGTAACAAGCGTATGAAAATTTCAACGTAGCTTGATGAGAACGTATGGCTTAGTGGTTAGAGCGCCTGGTCTGTTTCCAGGAGGCGCGGGTTCGAGTTCCGCTTCGTTCAATTTTTTATACGTTTTCTAAATAAGTTCTTTCCTAAGTGTGGAATAACACTTTAAAAAATGTTAAAAAATATTTGTTACCCATTTTACGATCTCTCTAAGCAGATGAAAAGTGCAAAAGGCAGGTGAAACCAACAAGGTTTCGTTTAAACAATGAAAATGCATGAAGCTAAAACACAGGGCAAATAAACACCTACTAGGTATTTAAATATTAGAATAAGAAGAGAGAATATTTTACCAATATTAAATAATTTCTAATCTCACAGCTATTCTCGATGAGATATTCAGCTATACAATTAAAAATATGACAGCGGAACAATTCAAATGGTTCTTAAGAATAATTCTTAAAGATATGAAGCTTGGTATGAGTGTTGACCGCGTATTATCCATATTTCACCCTGATGCCCCTGTATTATTTAGAAACTGCAGTAATATTATGAAGGTAAGATTTTTTCACCATCTCGCTGTGAAATTAAAATAATTAATTTTCCCCAGAGGCAATCGATCCCACAACGGCCGACCTAATTTTTTTTTATTAATACAAAGAAAGATATAGGGTCAGTTTCACCGCTGGCTAGTAAAGGCTCGGACAGTATTATCTGCCAGACAAGCTATAATTTTTGGTATCACAGGTCTCGAATAGCAATATCTAGTACATACACATGTGACATACTTAAGTATGTATTTAATTTTTAAATACTTACTTATTTGTAATTTAAAAATGTAACAAATCGTATGAATTATATTATAGTTAATTAATGAAAAAAATATTTTTCAAAATATAAGAAACAACTATTTTATATTTTCATTCTCTGTCTGTAAGATAGAATTAATTATTAGATTACTTTCTGAAACTTTATTCGTAACCGGTGAAACTGGTCCATAGTTATCAAAAATTATGACTACACGCGATGGTTACAAGTTTGATTCCCACACGGGAAATGTTTAAGTACTTAATTGTTTTTAATATATAAATAGTGAATAGTCTGAAATAAACAAAAGAGAGGAAATTGAGCTTACACACTTTCTTAACATTTTCTTTGCGTAACATGCGATATCAGACGTTTGAATAATAAAATATGTCTTTCGTAGTTTTTGCGACTTTACTCCATAAATTTGCTACTTTACTCCATAAATGTGAATTAATATAGTTATAATAATTTTCAGGTGTGTGAAGAGCTAGAAGACGGTGACACGCGCCCCTCAGAGCTCGGCGTGCGATTGTTCTACGCGGTCAGACCGATGCTCTCTGAACAACTCGACGTCACGCAAATACAAAAGTTACCTACAAATAAACAATACACAGTCGAGGATAAATTTGATGGCGAGAGATTTCAGGTTAGTTAAAACTACTTAATAATAACATATATTATATGTATTTTTGACATTTTGAAAGTGTTATTCCACACTTAAGAAAGAAAAATACTTGTTTAGAAAACGTATCAAAGTTTTAACGTAACAAAAAAAAATTATACGTTTTCTAATTAAGGAGGTATATGTATTTTATTATGGTACAGGGAAAGTTAAAATTATTTTGTTAAGGAATTGAGAATTTATGACATTAAAATATGAATATTTAAATTGAAATTTATAGTGAAAAAATAATTCTTTTCTCTAATTTATACCTGGATAGTAATTTTATACACATTTAGAGTGGCGGCTAAAATAATGTGTTCACTTTTATTCTTGGATTTTTTCATCTATTTGTTTGGTATCTGAATATTTGATATGATAATATAATAAATCTGAGATTTGTATACAGTTGCACATGGAAGATGGTAAATTTGAGTACTTCTCAAGAAAAGGCTACCCATACTCAAAGAATTATGGCAAAGATTGCGAGTCTGGCCTATTGACGCCATTTTTAAAGGATTGCTTTTCAAAGGACGCACATAATTTTATCCTGGATGGGGAAATGATGGGCTGGCACAAGGAACATCAATATTTTGGATCGAAAGGTGAGATAGAATTTAACTAACTAACTGATTTTGTTCTGGTTCGCACAGTTTTCCCCCCTTTTCGAAAATTTACGTATTGAGTGACGGAATTCAACGACGCGCAGTGATTGTTTACCGCCAGGCTGAGTAAGCTGTAGCCTAGAGCGACTTGTCTTGAGAGATTGCAAATTTGTGGTCTAATCTAATATATTTTTTGGTACCATACAGAAATTAAAAAGATAATTCGATGATATTTTCTTCTTATTAGTTATTTGAAATTAACGATATTATATTATATTAAAAAAAATTAATTGATATTATAGTAAAAAAAGCACTTTGGCGCCCCTCAGGTTTTGCTCACATATTTTATTAGAGAAAAGAGAGCAAAATTGCCGAATATTTTTTCTCTTTCCACCATCTGTTACATTTTTTTCTATTAATTATGATGATTCTTACCGGTTCTGTTTAGTGTGAAAAATGTTAATTTCGATCCACCAAAAAGTACTACATTTGTATTAGTAGTATTTTTTTCTTCACACTGCATCTTATATACAGCAGGGTAGGCAGAGCGAATATAATGTGACTCTATTTTGCACTACCACAAATTTGTTTGTATTTAGTGACGGAACTCAACACCACCGTGCTGTGCTGTGTGTCAAACACCGTGCTGTGTCATCTTATGGGAATTAAATCTACAGCCGTCGCGTTTACAGAAACACGTTGTTCCTACTGAATCTGTTGTACAAAAAAATACTATAGAGTTTAATGTTTATATTTAGGTATGGCGTACGATATTAAGAAAGTGACGGACAATTCTTCATTTCGACCGTGTTATTGTGTGTTTGATATTTTGTACTACAATGGGAAGTCGCTTGTTGGATCCGAGGTCAATGGAGGAATATCTTTAAATAAACGCCTCGAAATATTAGACACGTTGTTCAAAGACATACCTGGTGTTATACAACTGAGTAAACGACTTATTGTAAAGGAGAAGTAAGCTATATAATATAAGTGACATTCGTGTCAACAAGTATATTCTTACATAAAAAGCAGCTTCACGCACAGCCGCACACAGCAGGGTAGGCAAAGGGAACTTAGTAGTAGAGTTAAGACACTCCGTTCCCCACTTTCCGCCGAATTCTGGAGGCATTGCGTAAGTGGCGGAACTCAACGCCGCGGTTACAGTCACACTGTGCACCTGCGCCACGACTGGCCCTAATATACATACTTTTTTACATTCAATCAGATATGAGTTTCTCGTGGTGCAGTGGCACAACGTGTGGCTGTAAGCGCGACAGTTGGGGGTTCGGTGCCTACGCTTGGGAATGAAATATTTAGTATTTTCATTTTATTGCTCTGATAATAAGGCAAGCTGCGTCGTTGAGTTTATTAAGTGCGCCACTCAACATGCCAGTCTTAATAATTTCGGCGGAAAGTAGGAAACGGAGTGTCTTAACACTATTTTACTTCTATTTACCCTGCTATATAATGTGTATGTGTAAATCATTAGGTTGGGTAATTATAATTAGCAAGCCATTCATGTTCTAAAAAAATATATTTATTTATTGATATTTTTTAATAAATATATATTATTAAAAAATATCAATAAATTAGTATTAAAGTACTGTTGTCAAACTTATGCTATAAAAAATAGTTGACATTTACATTTATAATAAAGTAGGCTATTCCGCTGAATGAGAGGGATGGATGCTAACAAAAAAATATAATTATTTCTTTCAGTTCAGACATTTTAAGTGCTCTTAACAAGGCAATAGACAATCAGGACGAAGGTATCGTTGTTAAAGATGTGAATTCTTATTATTTGGCTAACTGTCGAAACGCTGGCTGGTACAAAATAAAACCTGAGGTAGGTAGAGACATGATTCCCCCATTCAGGACAATACTTTATTTTCGGCGCTGAGTCCCGCAACTCAACATTGTTTGAAATAGGCTCTCTACCCCGCCCTGCTATGAGAAAAAAAGTGATTAAAAATCATGTAAATATTTTGCCCTGGTTGAATTTGAAGCTAATTCTTCCATCATTACACCGCTTAACTAGCAGAATATTAGTTCAACTTATAATACAATTAACTGTAATTGTATACTGATACTGAGGATATTTGAAATTTAAATTTTCTTGAGGCCAGTCGTGGCACAGGGGCACAAAGTGTGACTGTAAAACTGGCTGGTTGTGGGTTCGATCCCCACTCGAGGAGTTGAAATATTTACTTAAATTTATATTTACATTTCTTCGCTCTGGTGTCGAGGCAAAGCACGGCGTTGAGTTCTGTCACACAATGCTTCCATAATTCGGCGGAAAGTGAGGAACGGAATGTCTTAACACTAGGTTCCTTCTGCCTACCCTGCTGTGTGCGGGATACAGCGTGAAGCTATTATATAAGGTATTATTAGTATTTTAAATTTTCTTGCATTATGTAATGATAAATACATAAGAAAGAATATATGTATATATAATTTATCTATATATTATATTATTATTTATCCAATATTATTTTTTTCTCTAGTATACAGATGATACCATGACTGATTTAGATCTAGTAATAGTTGGTGCGGATGAAGCGGAAAACAAAAGGCAAGGGCGCGCTAAAACTTTCTATGTCGCATGTATTGATTCATCGCCAAGTTAGTAATGCATTACTTTATTTTATTTGTTTTAATTATACAGAGTGTTTTTGTTGTCACCACTTTAAATGAAACCACAGTTTTAACTACTCTATAAAAACCTAATACAATTAAAACAATAGAGATTTTTCCAAAAATTAAAAATTGATTTTTTCAAACAAAATAATTAATAAAATTATCGTTGTAAAATAAAACGCCATTTGACAAAATTGTCGCACACAGAGACAAACCTAACAAAGCGATAACGCCGTACACGCCTCATTCACGAAATCAAGTCGTCGGTAATGGAGGCGATATAGAATTGCGTAAAATAGAACGAGAGATATCGATATGATAATGAAAAGGGGCAGATCGGCAACGTTTAAAATTGGTTATTGGTATAATATTTATTCGTGGCTCGGTCACACGAAATACAGTATGGATAAACATCGTGAAATGAAAAAAAACCTACGTCTAAACTGTTGAGGATCTTGATTAATTTATTTAGGTTGTTCCCGTACAATGAGCGCAGACGCTTCCAACCTGTAAAATACCAATGCGCAATTTCGTTTGTATAAATTTTATGACCTTTGTCATATTACTTTCATTTACCACCATGAGCGAGATATTTTTCAGGGGAGAACTTGACTTCAATCTTTTCGTGTAAAGATTTATTTTTCGATTATTTCCGGCTTAATTTTTTTTAGGTATAACTCTTGGATAGGCACCAGACCACACTGGGGTGGGCAAGGACCACCTGGACTCTCCCATTTCTATGCCCATGTGTACCACCCGGTGTCATTAAAATTGCAGCACGAAAGCAAAAGTAACTGTACTCAGTACTAACGAAAAAAGGAATGGCTTGATACTCTAGGACACTTCTTTCTCCGATTTCTACCGTTGAGATGCGAAATTTGCGAAAAGCATGAAATATGAACAATTTTAATTCGCAATCAAATCCTGTCTCACTGCGCCACGATAGTATAATATAAATTTTCAATGATTTTTATTTGTCGAACAAAACTGTCCATCATACTCAAGTACTTTCCGCCAAGACGGATTTTTTTTTATTATAGCTAAAGTCTAAACGTATACCTAAGTGAAAAATTGCTATTTGTTACAATATTGTCAAACAAACAGGCCGACAAAAATTTACAGTCTCTTGGGCGGTTCGCAGTGTCTTAAGTCTTAAGACTGTTCCCTTCCCCCCCTGCTATTTAGGGGATATAACTTGAAGTTAAAAAATACTATCTTTATACAGATGAACCAACCCGCTGGCTATGTGTGGGGAGAGTATCTACTGGCTTAACATTTGACGAAAGAGAACGAGTGTGTACATTATTACAAAATAATTGGAAAGTATCGAGAAAATCACCCATACCGCCATGTTTGTATTTCAACAAGGAGAAACCAGATATATGGATACTTCCAGAACATTCTATTGTTTTAGAGGTAAATAAATTAAAGTCAACTTATGTTAAATGTGAACTTTTATGAAATATAGTATAAATATTATTCATACTAAAATTAATATGTGTTAAATTTAATTAAGCTAGTCAATTTCATGTTAATACTAGATTTTCTAATAATAAATATGCGCAATAATTGTTAAGTTAGTCTTCTAAAAAATTTTATCTTGAGGCTCTCAATGTCAAATTTTCAATAATATTTTTAAACCTATTTTTTATATTTATCATTTCCAAAAAAAATGAACTCAAAATTATTTCTTCAAAGCGTTATTTTAAACTATGCTAATTTTAAATCGGTTTTTACTAGACTAATTCAAAATGTTTATATGTATAATACAGTACAGCTTATCAGTGTGATCTCAGAAATACTCGTAAAATATGAGTAAAAAGTGTATACACCACATTCACCACGGCATTCGATATAACGTCATGTCTCTAAAGCATTGCAATATATATTATACTCAGATCAACTGACAGCATGGCAAAGCAACATGGCGTCCAGTGTTTCCTTTAAAGTCGCTCGAAATTTAAAAATGTAAAATAAAATGCATCAATTTATGGTATTTACTATTTATCGATTGAATAAAAATGTTATAATATTTATATGTAGTGATTTATTACTAGGACCTTAGGGTCAAATTTCGAATGTAAAGTGTAATTAATACCCAATTACCATCGCATCAACTAGGTGCGTGCTTCAGAGTTAATCCGCAGCAGCGGTTTCGGCGCGGACTACACGCTGCGCTTCCCGCGCGTGCTGCGCGTGCGCGCCGACAAGCCCGCGCGGGACGTCATCACGCTTGCGGAGTACAATCTACTTGTAGCGGTATAGCACCTATTGTTAGCAAACTCGTGTAAAAGAGGGTATATATAATGTGTCAATCGATGTTAATACGGCTACATACATCATGAGCAGGCTGTACCCACCTACTCGTGTGTAAGGGGAGTAAAATGTCACTTCGGAACTTGATCATGACTTATGCTTGTGTTGTGTTCGCACACACCAAGACAGACCACCCCCAGATAGTCCAAAACAAACTCCTATGGTACGTACGCAACGTACTCTATGGTACGTATAGACCTACATAAATATTTCGAATTAGAATCGTTAAAGGATTCCTGCAAACACCTAGCCAAGCGCTACTACGAGCGTGCAGATTCCCAGTGCGCTCCTCGTAGCCGTCATGCCCGCTTCCCTCTTCCTAGCCATCCTCGCAGCGTCCTTCTAGGTCCAGACATTCCAATCACAGTCGCAAACGCCCAGTATATAGGCAGGAGTCACCATCTGGTAATGCTGTGAAGACCATCCCAGGTCAAAAGTCAATCTAAGCAGTTGCTTGTAGGTAAATTGGAAAGAAACTCGTGTGAAGTATTGTTTTTGGGTAATATATATCACTTGTTGCAATTATGTAGAATTTCCTCCTAATAATTTTGAAACATATACACAGTATGTGTTTTTAAATTCGTTAACTGCTTCAGATTTCTAAAACTATATAATTTTTTTCCCTTTAAGTAGAGTAAGTTACAAAATGTTAGTGTAAGACACATAGAACTTGACGCCTTTCTTTGTGTCATTGTAACCGCAACAGGTTGTGGGTTCGATCCCCACTCGAGGAGGAGAGTAAAATATTTAATACATCCACTTCTTCGATCTGGTGTCAAGGTAAATGGCGGAACTCAATGTCACGCTTTGCGTGTCGCGGCAAAGCGTGGTGTTGAGTTCTGCCACTCAACACACAATGCCTCCAGAATTCGGCGGAAAGTGGAGAGCAAAGTGTCTTAACACTAGACTCTCGCTGCCTACCCTGCTACATGGAGGATACAGCATAAAGCTAAAAAAAACCATGTATGTAATACTTTACGCAGACAAGAAATCCAGTCATCAAGCTTGGTACAAAGCGTATAAACGAATCCCAAATAGAGCAAATAGATGAATTGGGACTCAAGACGCGTCGGTCTCGCACCTCAAAACCAAAACCTCAAGTACCGGAACAGTTTCGAAGTAAGAGAAACGAACCTGCCACTACCGCCACCGATACTGTCGCCTCTAATGCCCTACGTTGTAGAGAACTATGTGTTATTTCTGACAATGAAGCTCTAAAGAAATCAGATTTAATTAGTATTATTGAATCCCATGGTGGAAAACATGTGGAAAATCCAGGTATATTTAGCATTTCTTTAAGTAATAATTTGAAAACTATTGAAACGTTTTGTGCACATATATATACTCAGGGACATAATTAGAAGAAATCTAAAAAAATGGGTTAAATCCATATAAAACACATTTATTTGCCCAATAGAAGCATTTTAAAATTTGACAAATAAAAACGGTTAATGAATTAAAATGTTAATTAGTTAACGTAAAAAAAAAGTTACTGAAAAAAAAATCAAACTAGAGGGAGTAAGGTCAGTTTCACAATTGTGGGGAGTGTTAACCTTACAAAAAACCTACTCTTTTGAATTGTCCGTTTATTATGCGTAGAGACATTTTTTTACGTAGAGACATTCAACAGTTTTTGAGACATATATATAGTTTTAATACAAAAGTCACCAAACAAGCCTTAATAGCATATAGCCATAACCTAACATTGAGGCGTATTATTTATTTTAGTTTCCTCTGATTTGACTATTTAATACTGTCTGTAAAGTTAATAATTTTTTTTAGGTCCAGATACATGGTGTTGTATAGTAGGCAGTCTAACATATAGAGCACGAACACTTATTAAGACTCAGAAGTATGACGTCATAACTGCCTCATGGCTCACTTCTCTGCCGAAAACCGATTATCTGTGCTCCTTGTCACCTTTAGACATGTTATCTATTAAGAAAAAGACAAAAGTTAATATGAGCTTCGATTTTGATTCATTCGGAGACAGCTACAGGGAGAAAATTGATGAAGAAACATTAAAGAAATGTTTTTTGAAAATGGATAGTGTAAGTATTTATTAGTGAGGCCGTCGTGGCGCAAGAGGAGAACTTCTGACTAAACGTTGCGGCTGTGGATTCGATTCCCACTTGGAAGTGTGAATCATTTTCATTCTGTTAGTCTGGTGGTCTTGGCCACCAAGCGTGGCATTGAGTTTCACCACTTAACAGGCAAAATAAAAAGCATTCTGTACAAGCCAAACTAAATCATGTTGTGTATGCGTCAATGTATAGGTGTGCAAAAAAAATCCGCACAAACTCAAGATATTGTGTGGTGAGTGACGGAACTCAACGCCAAGCTTTGTGTTGCCAGAGCGGAGGAGTGAAAACAATTCATTACCTGGAGCCAAGTGGACCTCGGGCCACATTGTAAATTAAGACATCGTGGATTTTAGAGAACCACAAAATATACTTATTATAGTTAGGTAACTATACTATAGCTATCTAAAATATTTCAAAATATTTTTTAGGAACCTCCTATATATTTAACAACAAAAGAAAACCTCAAAGTTGACAAACTATTGTTTGGTGGTAATAATCCATTTTCTTTTTTACGTGGATATACATTGTACATACATGGAAATCCTCTAGATAAGTTATTAGCGAAAATGTATGGAGCTCAAATTATTGACGACGATACAAAAATGCAATATTGTACACATGTAATTCTGTCAAAAGAAAGTAACTATGAAAATATGGCCGCCATTAAAAAGGTTTTTTTTGGTAAAATCGTATCTGATGAGTGGTTGACAGAATGTTTCGAAAACAAATTCAAAGTTTCTGAAAACGAGTTCTTATTATAGTTAATACTATGGTTTGCTTATTTTATTAAGCTTTATACAATTTATAATTTGTTTTTGTGTTTATCTGTAAGTACTATTTTTAATATATTTTTTATAATAATTTTGGTGTTTTCGTTTATTTTAACTTCACAAATTATTGACTAAGTTGAAAATGTAGAAACTACTGACTTGCAACAAAAAAAAATACTTAATATTTAGTAAAACTTCATTGCTTAAAGTAATTTTATCATCTCAAATATGTGAAAGTAAATTAAGAATATGGATATGTATGCTACATTTGAAATTCTAGGCACTTTCCTTTGTAAACTTTGCTTACGTACCTACTTAATTTAAACATTATTAAATTAATTCTTTAAATATAATATCAAAATCAGCATCATGCTGAATCCCGCACACAGCAGGGTAGGCAGAGGGAACCTAGTGTTAAGACACTCCGTTCCCCACTTTCCGCCGAGTTCTGGAGGCATTGCGTGTTGAGTGGCGGAACTCAGCGCCGCGCTTTGCCTCGACACCAGAGCGAAGAAATGAAAATATAAATGTAAATAAAAATTTAATTCCCTCGAGTGGGATCGAACACACAACCAGTCGATTTTACAGTCCCACTTTGTGCTCCTGCGCCACAACTGGCCTCAAATTCTTTAAATATATTTAATTTAAATGTATTAAAGAGTTGAGAGAAGAGATTTTGGTGTATGGTGGCAAAAATTTGCCAAATCAAATTATCAATTTTATTTATCACGAGGTAATATAGTACTCGACTCGACGACTTCAAAGTTGTTTAACCTTTAGTAGTATTTTTGTAGTAGTATGCATTTACGTTATTCGCATCTATATGCAACTGCGTCACACAAAATACAGGTATGGATAAACATCGTGTAATGAAAAAATCCTACATCTAAACTGTTGAGTTATCTTGATTAATTTCTTTAGGTATGGGTTTCAAATATTTTACCATATATGCTGTTTGAAATATTTTACCCTATACCCTGTATATTTTTTTTACATTTTGATAGTAGATAATTATTATCAATAATAATTATCAGTTTTTTAAAAATCTACCGTGGTATCAAATATCAAGTTTCTGTGTCACCTATTATAGAAGTGGTTTAGGTTTTGATGAGTGAGTCAATCACAAAAATGTCATTTAAATCATAAAAGTTAATATATTAATAACTGCTTGAGTTGAATAGTTGAAATTTTTAAAATATTTATTAGGCAACAGAGGTATTAACAAATATGCTGAATTTCATGCATACCTATAGACTAGACGAGTTATGAAGAGTTCAAAAGTAGCTTAAAATGGTTCGTGTAAAATATGTACTTATACACATTTTGCGCGTTTCCAGCTTTTTACTTGGCTAGATTCTTACACGTCTTGATAAATATATGCAAGTTCTCACTTGCCAAATGTCATAAATGTAAGTCTAAGTTAAATATGTTAAAGGCGTATTAAACTAAACAGTCTACAGCTTAAAAATATGTAAATATGCCACTATAGTTATCTGAAATCTTAACACAGTGTATTTAGGTACCAATGTGAGAATATATCTGAATCAGTAATTATATCTAAATGAACACAATGAACACAACCTTTCTTTATGTTGTTAGTAATGAACAAGCAATTGTAGGATCAAAGGCAACCAACCGTGAAATGAATTAAAATCATCCATATCAAACATCTGCATCGGTGGGTATCAAATGCGGCTATTATATTTCTATGAACACTTATAATATAATATCGCGTTACGTTTGTGTCAGTGATTTTATAGAATATTTTTATATAAATAATAAGTACTAGATGCACGTAACACAGACGATCTAAGACTATGCTAATATAAATTATATGAATACTAGCTGTCCGCCCACGGCTTCGCCCGCTTGAACTTAATAAACAGAATTGACTGACAACTATAATGACTTCTAATATGATTTTTTATTACATTAATCTGTAATCTTCCAATATGATTTTTTTACTACATTATCGTAATTTCTATAAGGTTTTATGATTGTTTTGTGCAATGTTGATACTTGATATTTATAATAATATGCTTTGAGTATTGATACATAAAGCTAATTATTACTACTAAACTCTGTTAAATGTTCTGATGTCAGTGAATAATTTAATTTACTCCTTCAGAAACAGCCTTAAATGTTAAATTATTGATTTGGGTAAGAACTAATAATATTCTATATAAAATGATTGCTGTAGTTTTTAAATTAGTTACATATATTATTAGGTGAATTGGTAAATATATAGTTATTACAGAGTACACGTAGAAAGGATGTTTTAAGATATTTTTATATAGATTTATTTCGAACGAACGAATGAACCGAAGAATCTATGTATTTACTTAATATTTCTTTGAAGATCAAGTCGTTCTTTATCTCTGCTTTTTTTTTTCAGCTTCACGATGTATCCCGCATACAGCAGGGTAGGTTAAGACATTCCGTTCCTCACTTTCTGCCAAATTCTGGAGGCATTACGTGTTGAGTGGCCGAACTCAACACCGTGCTTTGCTTCGACACCAGAGCGAAGAAATGGAAATATAAATTTAAGTAAATATTTCATCTCCTCGACCGGGGATCGAACCCACTACCAGTCGGTTTTACTGTCACAATTTGTACCCCTGCGCCACGACTGGCCTCCTTTATCTGTCTTGAATTAATTACGATTTCAACTTAACTGTTATGATTTATGAAGGTAACTTTCACCAACAATTCAATTTTGTTTACTTTATTGTATAAAATATTGTATATCTAATAGTGCTTCAAAAATATATATTTTTATCAATAGTCATATAACCAAGACGTGGACTTAAAGTTAAACTGTAACTATTCGAACAGTTAAAAAATCCCGTTTTATGTTAAATTTCACTTATTATATAATTATATTAATCGAAAACGACGTTTTACTAAATACATACTATACAGTTAAAAATACAAATTAACTATGAACAATTATACATTTATTATATAATAAGTATAGATATAGATTGCTATATAATTTTCGCAGGAAAACTAATGCCTTGAGTTCATTCAAATGACGATAACTTATTTTTTAATGAACCGATTTTGATGAAACAAACTTTAATAGTTAAGTTAAGTTAATAAAACAAAGCTATTGGTGTGAACTTTTAATTAAATCAGTTCAGTACTTTCAGAGAAAAATGTGACCTTACATATCGACAGACAGACAAGAAATTAAAAAAATATATTTTTGCTTTCTATAATATTATATTATTCTTTTTAAGTGTCCCTCTATCCATTTCAGTCAAAATTACTAAATGTACAAACGAAATATTTTTACTGTTTTTTTATATATAGAGATAAATCTTTCTGAACTTTGCATGCAGACACAAACAATGTAGGAAACAAAAGAATGTCTCAAACTATATTAAGATACCTATTAGTGGAAAAAGAAGTCTAGTTAAAAAGAAAGCGATCACAGAATTTTTATGCCTATCTATTGTAGAAAATGGAGAAATGGTATGAAAATAAAAAAAAACTTTGACTAAATACGAAATAGAGTTCTAACTCACTACAATGTATAGCGAAACAAAATATAATATATTAATGAAACTTATATCTATACAATTTAATCAGCAGCTTCTGTTGCCGATCTCTAAAAATGATTTATGGAACAAATCATACAAATGTTGTCTCATTATCATTGGATAAGGCTATATTACTTAACGCCATTCGTTTTTAAAATACGTTCGTTCAATATTCGTTTCTGGAACACACTGTATTTACGGTTAGTAGTTACCTTACTTAGAATGTGTCAAATATGAGTAGTTATTTTCATTTGACCATGGGGGCGAAGTAAACATAACCTATTCTACAAATATGTAATTAAAGAAGTACTCACATGTGACATGCATCACGTTTAGATGCTGCGGCGACGGCCTCAAAGTAAATGTCCATATACATACGTACCTGAATAAAACATTAGAAAAGGCACCTTAAAGGCAGGCAACGCACCTGTTGTAGTCACTTACCATCAGGTGACCCGAACGTTCGTTTGCATTGTCTTTTTCCACAAAAAAAATAAAAATTAAGATGCATATGTAAAGATCTCTACATATATGTAACCTATACTATGAATATAAAAATAAAATAAAAATATATTAAAAATATAAAAATATATTAAATGAAAGATAAAATGTTTCACTTAATATATTTTTATATTTTCTCATTATTAGTAGATCTAACAATAGTCAATCGGACGTCTACTATGTTAGAAAAATTGGTAACAAAATATCTAGGTGGACAATGGCGACGGTAACAGGAGAGCTAATTGGCAATCACCAATCGTGATTGAAAAGGTATCAGTTACAGATATTAAGATACAATTGAAATTACGTTTTCTATATCTAATGAAATCTTAGAAAAGTAATCATATTTTGTTATAATTTGGTAAGCTATACTTAAACTATAAATATAAAAAAGAATAGAGGAGGGCTTCTTATCTATTTATAAGTTTCACACTGTATCCCGCACACAGCAGGGTAGGCAGACGGAACCTAGTGTTAGGACACGTTGTTCTCCATTATCCGCAGAACTCTGGAGACGTGTGGCGGAACTCAACGCCGCGCTTTTCCAGAGCTAGGAAATCGGATTCGAATCCACAACCTGTCGCATTTACACTCAGACACTTGTGGCCTTGCGCCACTGCTGGCCTAATATATAATAAAAATATTAAATCAGCTTCACGCTGTATCCCGCACAGCAGGATAGGCAGAGGAAACCTAGTGTTAAGTTACTCCGTTCCTTACTTTCCGCCAAATTTTACGAAGCATTGCATGTTGAGTGCCTGCTTTTGCCTTAGTGCAAGAGCGAAGAAATGGAAACATTAATCTATACATATAATAAAACAGTAAACATATATAGATATACTTGAGAATCTTGGGATGAACATGGGAGCTTTATTATTAGATTTGGCGTAGTGAGGAACGGAGTGTTATAACACTAGGTTCCCCTTCTAATGCCTCCGGTATTTTTTCTAGTAAAAATATTGTCTACTTGTTATTCTTTTCTTGTTTTGGTAATTTAGGCTTATATTTTATATTGGAAATAATTTCATATAGTTCGTTCCCTCCCTTCCATTCATTCCACATCGAACCCACCACTATAGCATTACAATCACACCATTGTGCCCCTGGGCTACGACGGCCTCATATATGTATATACTTATAAAAATCGTAAAATGATTAAAATAAATAAAAATATATAAGTATTTTGATTAATACTTATACCATTTAAAAGAATGTTCTTTCAAAAAAATTGCTGTAAATAATTCTTTTATTGAATTGGCTGAAATTTTACTTTTCCATAACGATAAAAGATATCCATATATACGTACCTACCTAGACACTTATATATGGATATCTTTTATCGTTTAAAATAATATAATTATTAGAAAACGAAAGTAATGCAGATTAGTAAATTAATAATTATGTAGTCCAAGTGGGCGAAACCGCGAGCAAGTCGCTAACTATAATGCTATAAATTTATCTACGTAGGGACTTATGGTTATTTTTAAGTACATTCTTTATCCAGCTATGACATAGTCATGATCGGTAGAGAGAATCTTGTGTTAAGATACTTCTTTCGTCACTTACTTAAAAATCGAATCTCGATTCTATGTGAAAATTTAATTTTCTGCGTTGATATGGCTATTATTTTTGTTTTTCAGCTTCATGCATATAGCAGGAAGAGATACATAACTGTATATTTGTTTCTCTTGAGTTAAGACAAAGTTCTGTTTTCTCAATACGTATGTCATAATTCTGTTGGCGGAGAGTTAGCAGAAGAGGGGTGGTCTGTCGAGACTCGAAAAGATAGACGTTTACTACGTAAGTATATAGTTAACAAATTACCCACCTGTGCTAACTGCATAGGTATCTACTATCAAGTAGAGACCGACCAAAGCTTCGGTTTCGGTTCGATTTCGGCCAGTTTCATTCATTCAAATTTAATTATACGACTTTAAAAATATATTTAGTATATTTTATTTTTTATTCCACCCCTCTCCCGTGTATTTCATCAATTGAGATTTATTGTGTAATATCTTAAAATTATTAGTTGAAATAGCGCTTATTTTGGTATCAAATGAAAGAAAGCAAAAGGAGGACGTTTTTAAAATACTTGGCAAAATTTTATTAGGTAGGTATTTTTGAACAGTCATTTTGTAGCATCGTAGCTTGTAATCTTCTTATAATTCCGTATAAGCCTAATGTGTTAAATACTATAATAGAAAATTAATAAATTTGCCAATTTAGCTCTAGGGCCAATTTTTTGACACAAAAACTTTTAGCTATTTCACAGAAAAAATCTAAATAAAAGTACCAATCATATTATCGTTTATAAAAACGATATGAAATACGATATGTATGCGGTTCATCAAAATAATATAAAAGAACTGTTTCTGTAAGACTTTCTGTCATGGTCCTTTCAGGATCATCAGGATAATTTTTCGTTAAACTTCGACAATAGTCTGCACAGACTTACTATTGAGCTTTAACGAAGTGATTTCTGGATAGGGAATCTGTCCAAATGTGGATAGATTGTAAAGAATATATTTTAATGCTCATATTAGCTCCTATTTTCGAAACATTTGAAAAATTTAGAGTATATCTCTGAGTAATCTGGTACTTTTATTTCCAAACAACGTTTGACTACTAAAAAACAAAGCTTAACTATACTTTAGATTCAATTTATTCAATTCAATTGTTTCATAGGGTTTGCAAATACAGTGTTTTTTATAAGAATATGAAGTCAAAGACCATAGAAGATGACTGCTTTTAATTTTTCTATACTCAGGGCTGGAAGGTCTTTTGACATACTTATTTTAAACGGTCGCCAATCTTATCAGGTCATAGTTGGCTCAGGTCATGTCATCGGCACTCCAAATTAAAGTCCTTTACGTCTACCTTGACTCCGGTATCGTAAAGATTCTACACAAGGTTCACAGACGATATTGAGCACTTAATTTATTCTTTCATGCAATTTTTATGCCAAAGTATGCTTGGTAGGTTTTTATTTAAAATTGGATTGTCTGTTTTCTTTACTTTTGTAAACAAAATGCCACATATAAAAAATAAAGTGTTAGGGATGTTAACATTGGGTTTTCGTAAAGAATTGATATTTTTGAAGACAAAAAACACATACCATATATGCACACTTTGTGTATGTGTTTTTAACAACGATTAACAAAATTTTTTCCGCCGAGTAATCAATTGTGAAAGTTACGACTTGAGACAAAATGTTAACCTTTTCGTACTTTGCTACCTTATAAAAAATAATTACAATTGAGCATAAACCTATCAGAAAATACAAAAATGCCGCAAAATAAATTTTCTTTAAAATTTTATTCCCTTGGGGAATAATTATTTTTCATAATATTTAACTTAATTAAACATACTTGGATGGCTTATACCTAGAAAACGATAAAATTACGGACCAGGCAATATAGGGTAAAAATAGTAGGTTGATCACTTCTATTAACTTTTTCAATTTGTCTTAATTATACTGTACCTCTGCTAAACAAAAGTTTCGGTTGCGGCCGAACTTGAGACCGAAGCCGAAGATTCGGTTTTGATTTCGGTTTCGGCTGAAAATCTTGTTTTACTTAAATTGCAGTAAAAACTTAAATAATAAACTTTAGAAACAACAGATTTCCCAACGTTATATCTAAATATTAGGGAACGGAGTGTCTTAACACTAGGTTCATTCTGCCTATCCTGCTATCTGCGAGATACAGCGTGAGACTGATTAAAAAAATCGAAATATTCATTTTAAAATAGTATATCAATTTACAAAATAAAAGATACATATAAGCTACTATAGTTCCGCCTACAAGCCTACCGACCAATGGAACTAGTGGGCGGAGCGCGCGTAATAACTGTAAGCTTGCAACCAGTTTCATGGTTTAATCTCTGAAAAGATATTTCAGTGTGAACATCTCCTTCCTCTTCAGAGAAGAAAAGAAAATTGAAAGTTATTTCAAACTTTGCTTGGCGAACAAGTGCTATACACAATTAAATAATATAAATATTTTTTTGTCAATTACAATAATGCGTTTTAAATTGTTTAAATTTATAAAACTAGTTTTTAATTAAGATATAATAATTTTGGTGTAAATTTTGTAAAAGTATCTTTAATAATGCAAAGTGAAAAGAAAGTTAGTGAAGTAGACAACGTTCATCGGAGAGCTTTGAGGACACCAAAATGTGCGAGATGTCGTAACCACGGCGTAATATCTTGTCTCAAAGGGCACAAGAGACTTTGTCGATGGCGCGACTGTAGGTGTCCAGGGTGCTTGCTGGTACTGGAAAGACAACGAGTTATGGCTGCTCAGGTAAAGTGATTTAATAAGCTGAATAGTCTGTCTCCTGTCAAATCTGCCTGTGAAACGATATTATTTAATTTTTAAAGTTATTTTTTTGAGGATAAAATGGTATTATCATTTCCTTGAAATAATAAAATAAAATTGTTAAGATCAACCATCCTAGGCGCAATGTCTTCGTAATAGACAGAAAACAAACAAATAATCTCCAGGCTCGCACTGTCTTTTTCTGTACGTACAAAATGTGTGTACCTAAAGCTAAAAAAAGTTATCACTTGCACTTATTAGGCACGTTTAGTTGTTATCTAAGCAAACTCTCTTTGAATTCGGACAGCACAATTCTTAATATTGTTAAATAAATTTTATTAACCATTTAAATCTAAACACAGAGCGAATTATTTGGAATGATTAATAGATAAACGCGCCAGTCTTATACTTATATAAGCAAATTTTATAATTTCCCGCAGGTCGCTCTTCGTCGACAACAAAGTACTGGCGGAGCCGCCCGCGATGGCGAAGCAGCTGCTCTAGCAGCACGCAAGCGCGCTTACCGTGCAAGGCTGCGTAGCGTACAGATTTCCAGAAATTTCACTATTCCTCCTACGCCTTACAGTAGGTTTTAAATTTTTCCTTTTCAAGCGTCGAATCTATTTGGATGTTGAATTCACAAATAATATATTTGCAAATTTAAAATTAACGGATATATCAAAATGGTATCATTAGGACCGTAGGAAAAGATAAATTTGAGCCAAATTATCTGGACTATTTGTATAGACCGATAAGAATAAGATAAGAACGTTCACATAATGGTCTTTGTGATTACTGTAACTCTTTTCCACAAATCGATGTGCCTGTCACACAAATGCAAATAATTTAAGCACATCTCTAAAATTCTAAATGTTATAATATTGCTTATTTATTTATTTTTATATAAGACGTATAAAAATGACAATTCAAAAATGTACGTCCTGTTTATAACTTTTAGTAGGCATTACCTAGCTATTTTAGTTTGTTTTATGTGAGTTTCTTGAGTCTGATACTTAACACGTATAGCTGGTGTTTCACATTATATCAGGTAGTCCGCTCCACTTTTCGTCCTCTTTTCGAGATATTGGTTATTGAGACGTAGAAATGAACATCCTGCTTTGTCTTGTTACCGTAGCACTGAATATAATCCATTTCCACTAGAGGCAACCGGACCTATAAAGTTTGCGTTAACAGTCAGACCGCGCTGTGCCTCTGCGCCACAATGGCCTCAATAAGTAATATTATGAGTAGGGAAAGGTGTAAGATATGAACAGATCCCTCGAAATAGGATGATCCTATTTTTGAGCAGTCACTCATTTTTTATAGGAGACAAACAATATCAAATGATTGTGAACTAAAGTTAGGTTGATATTTTTGTTCTAGACGGTCAAATGCAATGACTGGTGTTTTAGTGATTAGGTATACCTAACGCTTTATTTTTTGTTTTGCATGTCATATGTTAATAAGGATTTTATAGGTTATTGTAGGTTTAATAATCGAACAAGTAATGAAAAAGTACATGGTGGTTTAGGATGATCACATAGTAAGTGTATGAGATAATCCATGTAACTAAGGTAAGGTTTTGGAACACAAAAGATAAACAAGCTTCTAAGTCAACGTAATCAAAAAATACGAGCGTTTATGCTTGGTTTTTCTGCGTTTTGTATGAAAGTCGAAGCATAATCGAAACCTATAGGACCTATATTCAAATATAAAATTTTTCAAGGAGTGGCAACTTACAGTACCTACAGACAAAGTAAAATATCCGAAAAATGGAAATTTATTGGTAAATAATAGAAAAAAACATCATAAACTTATATTTCTACCTAGCTTATTTCATAGAAAATAGTTACATTCTCGTTGACGTACAATCTTGAAATTTGTACGGAAACATTAATGGCCTAGACCGACACGCGTTTAACTGGTTTTTAAATATACATATATAGAATAGTAGATCCCGGGTAATCCCGCACATACCCTAGGGATCATCTTAGGCACCTCGGTGTACAAGATAATCCTTTAGAAAAGTTACAAAAAAAAAAAACAAAAATATTATGACGTTAGATTTATAAAATAGATCTCTCGGGTATGCATGCCAACAGGTGGTCAGATAAACTTGCTTTACTTAAGCGCTTTCAAATTCATAATAATTTCAATATCGTTAGGATTATATTAAGGGGATAGTCTCGTACACCTTTTCACTAATTGGGACAGATATCTTTTCGCTATTAAACGTTAACGTTATGTTAAGAGTTACGACTTACGGCATCTTTTAAATGTTATATTTATTTTACAGGCATGAGAAACCTTTAAAACATAGTAAATACTTACTTTAAAATTAGTTTTATCACAAATGTCTTAGTTATATAAGTAGGTAGGTACATTACTAAACTATTTTACATGAGACTGCACTATGTCTTAATTGAATTTTAAAACACAATTAAAAATGTTTTGGTAACCCAAAAGAACATATTTTAACCTTTTCAAAATTTAAAGATAATGTCCGACGTGTCGCGTAGCACTCAGCGTGTTGTTATTGTTGTAAATGAGTAGACTCTGTCGTCTGTTTCGTTTCTCGCCACCGAATGCGTCATGCGAATTAGCTGAGTAAATATTTGTTTTGGAACATTCGATCCTGTTAAAATTATATTTTTAAGGATCAACCCTGTTATATTAGAGATACATATATCATATAACTTTTTGAATAGTAAAACATTAATTTATAAGAATGCAACGTTTTCTTAAACTATTTAAATACGTCATTTCAGATAATTTTCATTACGGAACTTAAATTTCATCTACTGTGAAATGTATAGATATATGTGTGATGTTTAAGTGGTAATATACCTCAACGTAAAGAGATACTCTTGAAACAATTAAAAATAGAGCCACTGTCGTAATAAAAAAATTAACGTTTCTTCTAAATGTCCCCGCCTCATTTATAGAACAAAAGCTGTCATTTAAGACTCGGCAACATTTCACTGTCTATTAAGAAAAAGCTAAATATCTTTTGACTATTTTTATGAGCTGTAAAAAGTGTGAAGATTGTTTTACAAAAAACGTACGAGGCGGCTCTTTGTCGGGGTGTCGCGTTACAGCGCACTGTTGTCTGTAAACATGTCTTTCCGCCCGGTTGAGTGATAGCTCAGCGGGTGCCAAAAAGATCTTTTAACGTCTGTTACGGTATAATTACATGTTTCAATACACTTGTTGCAATATATGTGCTTATAGTATGATAGATATTTAGAATATCGTTTACAAAACAAATCTTTAGTGACCTATGTTGTAGGTAACTTTTATAAACAAAATATTTTGATTCTTATTCTCCTCAATCTATTTGAAAATATTGAAATTGTAAAGGATACAAATATGTGTTTCCTAGTAAAATTTTAAGTCTTACGTCAAAATATCACAATTTTGTCTTGAAATCTCCTATTGTTACCTATTTTTATATTTTCGTAACTAATTTCATATTACATTTTGAAAATTAACATAAATAAAAATTGTATTTTATTAAACTAACTAAAAATTCACTGCTATTGCTTTTGGAAACATAACTAAATAATTTAATTTGAGGCCAGTTGTCGCGCAGCGGCACAAAGTGTGACTGTAAACCGACTGGTGTCAAGGCAAAGCGCGGCGTTGAGTTCTACCACTCAACACGCAATGCCTCTAGAATTCGGCAGAAAGTGGGGAACGGAGTGTCTTAACACTAGGTTCCCTCTACCTACCCTGCTGTGTGCGGGATACAGCGTGAAGCTGATTTATTTTTTTTATTTATATAATTTAATTTTGTATCGTAGATGAACAATTACGAGACAGTGATCCAGCATGGAGCGAACGCATGCGTAGGCGTAGAGCATTCGCCGACGCCGCGTTGGAGCAGCACCTGCAGTCGCCAGCGCCGGTCCCTTCTGCGCTGTGCAGACACCTCCTCGCGGCCTTGCTGAGCTACGCGCCCCCTCCTCCTCAACGACCTAAGATATCCTTCTCAATTGAATCTATTATTGGTGTCAAGTAACTGTTATTGTACATTTTATTTAATCATTTCTAAACATTTTATAAAAACTAATTACTAGTTAAATCATATACCCACAAATAGCCAAAAAAGCAAGGAAAGAAGTCGAAAAGTTGTAGGTCTAAGTTGTTTTTTTTAATATTTTAAACAAAAATAAAACAATAAATATTCGAACAATGAGTGCTTTATTAACGAAATGTATGGTAAAAGAATGTCTATGGTGAGGTCAATGCATTACAACCAGAACTTATTACGAACACTATACATTTGTAGTAGCTGTGACAAAACCAAAATATAATATACATTTTAGAAAAAGTGAGTACAGGTTCAGTTTTGATTATTTTAGAAAATTATTACAATTTTATTTCTGGACACGTCTATGCCTTTAATTAGGCCTTAGATTAGAGGTAGCGATGTGAAATTTATTAATTTTTTTACGGCACTGTACTCACGGGACAAACGTTAAATAAACAACCCAACCAACATACATGGGGACTGCCATGTAGTAATTTATTCTGTAATTTTTAACAATCGTACCTTCAGTTCAATGTTTAAGAAACATTATTGTAGAAATAACTTAATTTAATGTTATGTAAAAACACAGCTAAGCCCCCATATATATCTATATATTTACACAGTTTCTACGTACATAATCGAAAGCCCAAATATATTTTAAACATCAGCTAAGCTCTTAAAATTAAATTTAAAAATTTAATTGTCATTAATTTTGTAATAAAAATAATAAGCTCTTAATTTGCACACCTTTGCTACAACGACAAATAACGCCAATAAGTAGGTACTTTCGACACTGTACATAGGAGCAGTCCGTCCTCAATATCTATATTTTTTTTATATTAACAAAAAAGTTGAAGTGACAAAAGTTTACGAGATAAAAATGCTGCTAGTAAATAAAGAACATTACAGAAAATACTTATAAATATAATAAATACAATACAAATATCAAAATAGATACGTGTAAGTACGATTCTTGTTTCTTTAGAACGATAATAAATATTATATATCGTAAAATATCTAATGAGAGTGAAGGCGTGAGTATTTATACAACTACAACTTACACGAAATAATTTTTGAACTAAAAATTCTTTAATCTATTCAATATTGTATGGTAATCTAATTTTAAATCGTAATTGTACGCCTCGATATACTATTAATTTTATGTACTTATAATTTTTACAAACATACATTAGAACTCTGAAACATTTGGCAACTTGATAAAGATTACGTGATTCCGAGGACGTCCGTTATACGGACGCCAGTCAATGTGTATGTTAAATTGAGATCTTATGTAGTAAAATTTTATGGAAAAAATATTTCCTTGTTTTTCTTATGTTTTTGATATTATATAGTATACAAAAATAATATTCTTTTTTTACAAAATACAATTAAACAAAATGATTTAAAATTTAAAAGCTTCGTATGAAAGTGTTTTTTTTTTCAATTTAAATAAATATTTATTATGTCTACCTCCAACGGCCAAGTGAGGATAAACGCCATTATTGATCATTCGGTCTAAAGTTTTATATATATAGTGTTGGTCAACAGTTTCTTTATTAGTAGTAATATATAGGTGTATATAACAATAAAAAAAGAACAAATGTAAAATAGTCTTTTGTAAATTATAAAAATGGCGATTATACCCTTTTGTCCGTTATGTATACATACCATTTGAAGTCACCAAATTTAAAGAGTGCAAAAAACAATACATTATTATTTGAAAATGTTATTGATGTCTTAACCACGATAGAATTTAAAGTTTAAATGATTCACAACACAAAATATGATAATTAAGTGTCGCATGATACACAAATGTATACACAAAGTACACACAAACTACACACAACTATGCCGAGGATAGGAATAGTGCCGCACGAACGCCGCCCACAGCTCTCACACCCCGACCCACTCGAACACTTAATCACCTATTATCACGTTTTTTTTTTCAGGAGAAAAAAATACTATACTATTAAAAATGTTGACAAAATCTATCTTAAAAATAAATTACGAGGGCACCCTTTTTGTTTATAAAAGAATATGGTATATGGTTCAATTATAATTATTGTTTTTGATATTTTTGTAATCTCAGCTGCCAATCTATGAATATCCGGACAAAAAATAAAGAGAAGGACTCACAATTCGATAAGTGAGCGCTCATCCGCACTATTGAGGCTTCGTTGGCACTTGACGAGGAATGGGACTAGACAGGATTCGGAGGATAGGAACCGACAGGAATAGGGAGCGAGCACACGTCTTAGAAACCCACTTAAAATATAAAAAAAAATAACTTTAATACAATTTTAATTATTTTGACCTAATTTGAGAAACATTTTCAATCTTATATATTTATTTTATGCTTGTGCCAATTTATATTAATGCTAATAAAATGAAAATATATTAGTCAAAAGACCGTGTGCACTCACCTTAGGATTTTCAGGGACCGAGGACGCACTTGTGGGGTAATTAATACATATACAAAATACACTTAATTTTTTTTTGTATATAACATTGTATAAGGGCCGATATAAAAAAAACAAATTTTAAAGTTGTAACGAGGCCTAAACTGATATCCCCAAGGAATGTAAAATTTACTGTATCCCCGAATAACCCTATAATATTCCACTGCGCACTTAACCCTACATTGCAAAATATACTATGTTCCTTCGCACTACTAATTCTCAGATCCCCACTCACAGGCTCCCTTCTAAATTACTGACTATCATTTTAATATACCTTACAATTATATTAAAAAGTTCACATAAATAAGATTTCAATATTTTTAAAATTTTCAACGATTACTTTAAAAAACTATACTCGCATAGTAGAAATAATAAATCTATGTATATAATTATTTTTCTCCAACAATTTAGAAAGGAGCCTGTCATATATCTGAACAAAAATGACATATAACAAATGGTTAAAGTCAGACTTTTAGCTTTTATAAAACAAAAAAATAACAATTTTATTTGCATATAATAATATAATAATATACAACTCAATATGTATTTACATATACATAATATTATTTTCATTTAATATACACATAAACAATAATATTACTTTATATTAATAGTGCAATTTACCCGAGTCTAATTCACCATTGCGATATCAATGTTATTTACAGATAATAAACGTATTTAAAAGTCCCGGCTAGTTTTGTGTCATATATTTGAGTAAATTATATTAGGAAGCTATCCAAAATACTTTATTATTTGACGATTTTTACAAAATATAAAATAGGATGGCAACTATACAAGAAAATATAGCTTACAGTTAATTTTCAGCATAGTGATCAATATCGCGAGGGCAATACGACGCCGGTAAATTGGTCTAAGAAATTTTATTAAAACAAAATACAACGTAAAAATACTATTTGGTATATTATATAGCAGATGTAGCCCACACGCAGTCAACCGCACAGCACAGACAGACACAGACACTGACACAACACAGGCAATAACTCGTACGCATATTATATTAGTCAAAATAAACCAGTCACAAATCACAGTCGACGTAAATTCTCGATTTTACTAAGTCTTGTAATTTATATTAAAAATAGTAGTTAACACATCAATTTATACGCTTAAAGTATATCCCGAGGAGAAGCCTAGTGGAGACGTGAATAAATGCTTTTGGACAAGTATGAAAAACATTATGATTTCACAATAATAATAATAATTTTTCGGTATATATTTTCCAAAAACTATTACAAATTTTTACAACGAACGTCTAAAAAGATATAGTCAATACAAACGTTAGTCAATATTAAGTAAACGCAAGCTTACACCCGACCCGAACGCGCCTCGGCCCGACCGGTGCGGAGCGAGACACTATGACAATATAGTGGTAAACGATTCCCCGGAACGAAGGGTGGACGACTATCCGTTAAAATCAATTCGAAAAATAATAACGTACTCCGTTCCGATTACAAACTACGGCTACACTAAGGTTCATGCAATATATAGTAGACCCGACATGTCTCCCGACCCGTGTTTACAATGGTTCCCCTGGAATGGAAAGTTAGGCATTATTCTCACTACTCACACACGTCATACCGGATAGCTATTGTGACTATGTTAAGTCTAAGTAAGCATCTGAAATTAAACGCAGTGGTTGTGTGTCAATCTTTACTCTTATATTCAAATAATTTAAATGTTCCCACTGTGGTGACTGTGGTGGACAAAAGGATGCGATGCTCACCGTAGCTGTGGGCGGCGCGCCCTATATGCCGCACATGGCGGAGAGGCGCGCGCTGAGCTGCACCGGGAACTGGTCGGTGAAGTGGCGCCAGTTGTCGTCTCCGACCTGCGCCTTGAACCCGTGGAGGATCTTCGTGAACATCTCCTTCAGGTCGTCCTTGGGGTGCGTCCAGGAGGCCACAGCGTCGCAGAAGAACATGAAGTCGGGCACCACCCCGCCGGGGTTGACTTGTATCATCTGGCAGATGCCGCGGAAGGCGGAGTCCTTCTCGTCGTTGTCGCGGATGTTGCGCAGCGACGTGCACCTGAGGGCGACACACTCTCATTTCTCACATTAGTCCGTTCGTGGTTCTCCTATAGGGGGCGTCTATAAATTACGTCACACGTTTTGTTTTCCCTTTTCGACCCCTTCCCCGCTTTTATCTGAGGTGGTCACATTTGTGAAATCACACAAATCATGTGACGTTACATGTTTTGCAATTTTACACTTGGAAATTTTTTAATTAAAACATAAGTCATGAAATTATCTTTGTATACAATATTTTGAAATATAATGTCATAAAATTAAGGATCCTTCCATCAATTATCACGTCACTCTTCCTCAATCTTCCTTCCTTTTAAGGTGTGACGTAATTTATAGAGGGCACCTAGTCGCTACAGTCCTCGACGTTTGCACTCTATTCGAGATGCGGGGTTCGATTCCAATTTGCAGTTATCAAACGAACTATAGAACGAACGAGCGATAGATACTTGCGAAAACATACGTAGTGATATCTAGAAGGCGGATCATGTTAGACAATCGAAATATCACAGTAGTTTCAAATTAATCAACTAAGTAATTAAATAAAAAAAATGAAGCGGATCAACATAAATCTACTTAATATATTATGTGTATATATATATTTATATATATAATACTTTGTTAAAGTGAATAAATTATTTAAAAGTGTCAAACAAAAAATATATTTATAGACACTGAATATAATAGGTAAAGTCCAAGTTGCAAACAATGAAATGTCAACTGAAAAAACAATAAAGACTCAAAAATTGTCACAATTATAACGACGATCACTAGACTTAAAAGCTCAAAAACTGTAAAAACTGCAACTTATATTTTTTTTGCTTATTTTTGTTATATTATAAGTACAACAAGAGTTGATTTACTAATAACTATTTGCAATTTGGACAAACAAATCAATATAAATTAGCTGATATATATTTAGAAAGCGGATGGTGTTTTACAAGGTACAACAATGAAACAAAAAATGGCTGAACTACATAGCCGTGGAGACTGCGCTTCCCAGACTCCAGAACCAACACGAAAAAGAAAAGAAAAGAAAAAAAAAACAAACACCATCCACAATCGAAATAAAAGAACTTACTCGATATGAAAACGTAAATATTAAATATAAAGTAATAATAAAAAAAATTGACTACAGACCACAGGCGTACAAATTGATGTAAAACGGGTGCGACGTCGTGCGGGCACACATAACCTAGCCGACCGATAGTAATCGCTACGCCACACAACCACGACAACCGAGAACAAAACCAAGAAAAACAAATCAACAAACCATTCAAAACATATCGACATAGCGGATATATCAAACAGCGGGTCGATAAATAATTACACCTACGGAGGATGTTCGTTTTATTTACATTATCATTGCCCGGTCGCTAATATAATGGATTTTGCTTCGATTCGACCTCTTACGTCACAAGTTACTATTGATTTTTTTTTATAATCTCTACCAAGTTATCATAGAAATTATGATAAAGAAAAGTAACTAAATTAATGCGTTTTATACGAAATTTAAATATAAAAAAATGAATACTTATATAAAAAGTTTTATTATTAATTGTTCAGACATAAGAGATCGATTGCACTAGGGATATTTATTTCTCGGCTCCGCTAGCTGTTTTATTATCAGTATCGGAGCGCACTCACATATCTACACAAAATTAATTATACATAAAAAACATTAAATAATATAATTTAAAGTACACAACTTAACTGTAATCTAAAATAAATTAATTCATAAGTTTTAGTGGATTATGAATAATAATATATAGATGTATTTATATATAACAATTAATTATATTCATTTTTATTAAAATGGTAAACTTATTATAAACTGAAAACCAATAGATGATGAACACATGGTAACATAAAGCTCAAGGGAAATACATAATCGTAAAACATTACTGCCACCAAATATATTGTTTAATTAAATTATTCTAGCAAATAATATAAGTTAATAATAAATAGTAATGTATTTTATACATAAAAAACATTAAATAATATAATTTATGTAGTTGTGCACTTACCTGTGTTCTCGAGCAGTGTCTTAGGCGTGTTGGGCCTGTTGATGATGTCCACCAGGTGATTCAGAACAAGGGGAATGTACTTTGAAGTCTCTGGTCCTATAAATATTAATTTTATCATTTTAATGACCAATTGCGTTTGAATGATAAATTATTAATGACCATAGATTTTTTGTTTGATGAAAGTATAATCAAAAACTAAAGTAAATATTTATTTAGAAATTTTAAACAAAATAATATTTTTATATAAAATTAAATAATCGTAGCTCTAGTATTTTAGTATAATTAACAAAAATTATATACAATACAAAAAAACGAAAACACAACAAAATCACCTAATTTGATGCTAATTTCTCCGATGGCCCAAGTGGCGTTGTTACATACAGATATGAGCTCTGGGTTAAGATTCATGCCCAAAATGGGAAGGAACTCGGGGATGTACGGCAAGACATGTTGGAAACATGCTTTTGTCAGATCTCCTAACAACGCAAATGATGACTGTCGAACCTGGAATTAGTTTTATTTTATGTGTTTGTATTGTGTTATATTTTAAGTAAGTGTAACAGTTTTTATTTTAAAAATGTTTACTGTTTGTTAATAATTCTCGTAAATTAAGTACATTCACAGAGAGAATGCAATCAAAGAATACATTCATTCTTCAGTTACCACTCAAAATCGCAATAATTTTTGTTCTAAAATAAAGTAAAATATATATTTTTTATGGCTTCACCTTGTCTCCTGAATATAACTGAAGCTATGCACAAGGAACTTGGGATCTTAATGTTAAGACACTCCATTTCCCATTAAGTACTTAAGACCACTTTCCGTCGAATTCTTGAGGCACTACATGGCGGAATTCAACGCCTCGTTACCAGAACAAGGAGGAGAATATTAAATATTTCATTCCCTCAAATGGGAATTGAACTCACAATCGTCGCGTTCACGTTATTTATATAATTTTTAGTGTTTATATAAATATATTATCAACATAATTATATATCTTCTTGACATACCTCCGGCATAGGATCCTGCATGCACTGGTACAACAACTGCATAAGATTGGAATTGAGCACAAGATGATTAATATGTCCATCCAGACCTTCTGCTAGTCCACTGAGCAAATCTAATGCTACTATCATGAAATCCTTGTCTGGGGCCTCAAATTGTTCCGGACTTTGACTATTTGCCTGTACACATGCAGATATATTTTTTGTTTATTTAGAAATCTTAATAGCAATAGAAAAACCGTGGTAGGCAAAGGGAACTTGGGAACCTTGTGTTTTACTCCGTTTCCATTAAGACACATATGTTTCTCGCTTTCCACCGAATTCTGGAGCCGCTGCATGTTGAATGGCGAAACTCTACACCACGCTATGCCTCATTACAAGAGCTAAGAAATGAAAATATTAAATATTTCGTTTCTCAGTCGCAAAGCTCGTGCCCCTGGGGCCATAACTAGACTAACACTGGCTTCATAATTGCCTTTTTAAAAATTAGTAAAACTTTTATAGCATATTATTAATAGATTTATAAAATTAGAAAATTGTTAAAAACATAAATTTATCACATTAAAGAAAATAAAAAAGTAATGGGTACTAACAAAGTAATTCCTATATATAAAAACAAATAATTCTTCACTTTACCTAATCAGGCCAAGAAATCATTTAACCCAACAATAGCCACCACCAACAGCGAACCAATTATTAAATTATTAATACTATATTTAAGCATTTCATTAACCAAATTGTCTCTTATGGAGTTATAAAAAATAAAATATAAGATTTTATTATTGTATTAATTAACTAAATAAAATTCTAAGTGCATAACAATGCACTTAACATACACTAGAAGGGTTATCAAAACTGTCAACAAGTATTATTAGATAAAGTACATATATATAACATATCTATATTATTAAGTCAGTATTGTTTTATAATAATATTAATGCAACTAAATGAACCTAAACATAAAATGTAGCAGGAATAATTGATTGAAACATTAATAAAATATTGACAGTAAATAATTTTATAAACGAAAAGAACAGATTTAAAATGACTCACGATATTCTGATTCAATGTTTGCTCTATGAGGGATACGCATCTCCTAAAGACCGGTTCACAATATGGCAAAAATCCGGACTGAAGGGCTGAAGCCACCGATGATAAACACTGAAAGAGTATGTACAATAAAAAAAAATACAGTAAATTTTCGTTTTTTGAATTTTGTGACACATCACTTTGTAATAATTATGTCACGAAACCAAATATCCTCCAGTAGAGTAAAAACTATTTTATCACAAGCATTATCTCAAGTAACTCTATTAAAGACAACATAATTTAATAATAAACTAAAAAAGTGTAAATATAGAACGTAAATGTTAAATAATTTTTTTCACATTGAATCAACAAACATTAATTAATATAGAAGAATAAATCTTTAATAACTTATATATAACATACCTCAAGTAACGGAAACAAGTCCTTATCTTCATCTTTTAACACATTCCACTTAGTTATTAGAGGTGGCATCAATAAATTGATATATTCTGGCTTGTTCAGATGATGCCCCACAGAGTCTGCTAATGTGCCGATGGCGTCGTATAGTATAAGTAAGTTTTTGTGTTGATATCTACTGAAAGCGTATACCAACGTCTGCAATATGTGACCTAAGTATGGCACAAGCTCAGTGCAGGCTTCTTCTTCTAATGTGGCAAAGGCTGAACATGCAGCTTCTTGTACTCTTTTGTTGTTATCTAATACTCGTTTTAAAAGCTGAAAATAGTTGTGAACTTAGCATAGATAAAAAATTGTCTTAAATATGATACAGCAATATGCTCTAATTTATTTTATTATTACCTAAAAGTTTCATTTACTTTAACATTTCAAAACAATAGTTTCATTTGTAACTAACCTCAGTCATAACCGGCCGTAGATACAAATCGTGAGACTGCGACACAATCCAATGGGAATACCGCGATAGGGTCCAGCAGGTAATCGCTCGTACTAGCGCCTTGCGTTCACCGAGACAGCACACGAGGTAGGGCACTAGGTCGGGTAGGTGTGGCACCATACCGCCCATACAGCCGTCCGCTACCGCGCCGACCGCTAGGATACCGCTTTCCTAGAAGATAATTAGGAAATTAGGTCGTTAGTAACCTGTGAGATGAATAACATAGAAATTATCAGATACTCAGACCCCTAACATTTGTATATATGTAGTGTATACAAATGTTAGGGGTTATATACTCACACGAATACAATAGCTTACATGTACGGAGTACATGTAAGCTATTGTTAATCTAATAATATATGTGGCGTTGAGTTTCGCTACCAATTTTGGATTATTTCAAACATAAGCAACAAATGAAATAAAAATACCTATTTTGTCTCTACCTATCCCATGAAAACAGTGAAATGGGTGAAGCAAAAAAATATTTTCTATGTTATTTTTTTTCACGATCGTTATTGTTAATAAATTCCATTCAAGTTATGATTTTACGTTAAAATGAATATGGAATCTAATTGAAAATGAACGTACCTTTATAACCCAATCTTCATGGAATAGCGTCTCTTTGAGTATAGGGAACAATACAGGCAGCAGATCAGCGCCGAACACGTTGGCCAGGACGTCGAGGGCCGCCGCGCTGCACTTGCGCAAGTTCCAGTCGGACATGGAGCCGTCGTCGTCGGCGCCGCCCTCCTCCTCGTCGTCCGACTCGCCGCCGCCCGACATGTTGCTGTCTCCGCCGCCGGCTGCCATGGGAGTAGAGTAAAGAATAGCTTCCTGAACCTTTGATTATATACTCGGAAAGAAAATAATCAAAAATGAAATAAAATTTTAAAATCAAGTCTGCCTTTTTGTTTCTGTGTTTTCCTTTATCTTAATGTTTTGTGACTAATGGAGTTTCATCGGTGACAGTAAATTGATTATACAATGAAGGTTGCGTTTGAGTTAGAAGTGCCATCATCAATTTTTAACGGATGTTAGATGTAAATATGTACTCCGATTTTTTTGTCTATTAGTTAAAAACGTAGGTATATCTAAAACTTATTGATCTACAATTTGAGCTTTTAACTAATAATAAAGAACGTGGCGCAATGACGCAGCGTTTGATTGTAAACATGACGTTTGTTGATTTGAGCCCCATTCTGAAATTATTTTCATATCCCTGCTAAGAAGAAAGTACGCAATGTACTGAATTAGAGCGGAAAAAGAAGAAAATATCCAGTCAACACTGCGTTCTCTCTGCTTAACCTGCTATGCGAAAGTACTTCTTTCGCATAGCAGATTAAGCAGAGGTCCTCATACTTTCTAAATTATTTTAGATCAACTAAACAAAGAGCTAGATGTTAATTATATATTTCTGTGAACACTCTACATAACGTATATATTCTATAATTTATTTAAGAAAATATCAGAAAATTATTTTTTCTTATACAAAAAAACCATCTACCTGTCGCGTTTCCAGTCACACGCTTGTGTCACTGCGCCACGACTGGCCTCAAATTTTACATTAATAGTAATAATCTACTGTGCGTGAGTTTTCTCGTGTAAAATACACACTCAGAAGTGCAAGTTATATTTGTAGTTCGTACAAACGCTAATTGACAGTTTGTCCTTGAATGCGTAAAAACACGAACACAAAAACCTCAGAATTAATAAAACAAAAAATATATCTAATACTCGTAAGTATTAGAGCAATTAATGAAAGATTTTCCTTTGCCAACCTATGAAATATATCCACACTAAATATTTATGTCTTACGTAAAATTTATGTATCATTAAGTGTTTATTTATTTTAATAGAAAGAGGCCAATGAAAATATTAGGACCTTGAATAAGTTCGCTCGCTGTTTTTGAAAGATGGCGTTGCGACACTCTGTGCATGGAATTTCGTACGGTAACGAATCACCAAAGTAGTACTATATGTAACCTCAAATTATAGTAGAATAGTGTTTACTACAGTGTCAACTACATATTTATTTTCCCTTTGTGAAAATGTGTACTTTTGTGCCAAATAAAGTGTTTTTGCGGGGAATTTTATTGCACTGCTTTATTCAGAAAAAATCTGCAGCAGAAGCACACAGAATTCTCGTTGAGACAATGCTTTGTCGAATACAACGTGCAGAGACTGGTTTAGGCGCTTCAAAAGTAATGATTTTGACCTTGAAGACAAAGAGCGTTCTGGAGCACCGACAAAATTTGAAGACAGAATTGGAGGCATTGCTTGAAGAAGATCCATGTCAGACGTTAGTAGAGCTCGGGAAAACGTTACAAGTAGATGCGTCAACAGTTTCAAAACGTTTAAAAGCGTTAGGAATGATCCAAAAGCAAGGGCATTGGGTGCCGTATGAGTTGAAGCCGAGAGACGTAGAACGACGTTTTCTCATGTGTGAATTGTTGCTTCAACGGCAAAAGAGAAAAGGTTTTCTGCACCGTATCGTCACTGGGGATGAAAAGTGGATTCACTACGACAATCCAAAGCGAAAAAAATCGTGGGGCATGCCGGGTCACGCATCAACATCGTCGCCAAAACCAAATATCCATGGTTCTAAGCTTCTTCTCTGCATTTGGTGGGATCAGCAGGGCGTAATTTATTATGAGCTGCTTAAACCTAATGAAACTATCACGGGAGCTCGCTATCGACTTCAGTTGATGCGTTTGAGTCGCGCTCTGAAAGAAAAGCGGCCACTATACGAGCAGAGACACGACAAAGTGATTTTATTACATGATAATGCTCGGCCACATGTGGCAAAACCAGTCAAAACTTACCTGGAAACACTTCAATGGGAAGTTCTACCCCACCCGCCGTATTCACCGGACATAGCCCCCTCCGATTACCACTTGTTTCGGTCGATGGCGCACGGTTTAAGCGAGCAGCGCTTCCATTCTTTTGAAGAAGCCGAAAAATGGCTTGATTCCTGGATTGCCTCGAAAGATGAGTCGTTTTTCCGACGGGGGATTCAATTGCTACCAGAGAGATGGGAGAAAGTGGTCTCTAATGATGGACAATACTTTGAGTAATGTCATTGTAAGCAATACATTTTAAATTATTTTTTTTTAAACAAAAAAACTTATTCAAGGTCCTTATAATTAAAAATAATTGTACACGATGTGTATATTAAAGAAAGATGTCTTTACTGTTTATAATCTATAGGTAATTTTCAAAGGTCTTCATCATCTTTGAATACTATAAGGTTTATCTAAATAAAATTAATTTTGATAAAAACGTGTAATCTTATGTTAACGAAGTTATAAAGCGCGGAATATTATCAACGATAACCTACAGTTAACTTAACTGTAGTGTGTATGTATGAAAATTAGTTTTTTTATTTATTATCCATTTAGTATTTTTTGAGACAAAAAATACTATTATCATAATAGAATAGAAACATAAGCGATAAACTGTCTAGGGTTTTTGCAAATAAACGATTTGTATATAGAAAATTATTGATTTTATTTGAGCGTAATGTCACGTTTAATTCCAAGTCACGTTTTGGGTAAGGTCAAATTCATAAGCGTTTGTGTAGACTGTAGACAATAAGATTACGAAAGTTAGACATAACAAATTTGTGAATTTTTAGTCGAAAAATATTAACATGTTAACGAGTTTATAACTAAGAGTTTTATCTTATCTTAGCCTCACACATCCACTAAGGCGATAATATTGAAGAAGTCACTGTCACTTGTCCTTTTATCACTTATTTAACAATACTCATAGCTTCAACAAAAATAATTAATGGAACATTATAATTAAAAGAATAATTGTACTTTGTTATATTTTGTTTTTTGAACAAAATTCACTGTCCGAAAAACATGATTCAAATTTCGAAAATCTCTCGAAAATCTTATAAGTTAATCTTTGACATATTAGTAACATCATCAGCATTATTGTAATTTTTCTTAAACAACGATTTAATTAAATGTATAATCTATACTAATATTATAAAGCGGAAGAGTTTGTTTGTTTGTATAAACGCTAAGATCTCTGGATCTACTGGTCCGATTTACTTTTTTTTTGTTTTGTATGAAAACTACGTTTCTCAGGAGTGCTATAGGCAATATAAAATTACGGTGTACGGTGTAGTTAGTCTTAAATAGAGTCTCGCGAGGGGCACCTTTGCCGCCGATGGCAACCTCTCGTGCAGCCACGTGTAGTACTTGTGCTTTTATAAAATTTTGAAAACAAATTGTTCATTTTTGAATGTATCAATTTGTTGGCAAATGCAGCATAATATAAGTATTACATAGGTGGTATGCGGGCGAAGCCGCAAGCGGGCTGCCAGTATAATTATATTCCTATTCTATCTACTAAAACTTCGATTGCATGGACCACATGATCCTTTTTCTACCATTTATATTTCAATATGCTGTAGTTTCAACTACAGAATCTTGTTTTTTTATACCTCTAGGCATATAGGAAATTCCTCTTATAATGCTCTTCTATACTCTTAAAAAAAAATACATGACAAATTTTTGTTTCCTATACGCAATAGTTTCGTTGTTCATCATTTTCTCAGTAAGATTTTTTTTTATGGAAAAAGACAAGGCAAACGAGCGTATGGGTCACCTGATGGTAAGTGATCACCGCCGTTCAGGACCCTGTGTCACCATCGTGTGTCACCGTGAACACCATAGGAGTTACAGGTACGTTGCCGGCCTTTCGTATCGTGTCGTATTTAGATCGTAAATGTTATATATAAATTTATATAAGTGTCATGGCCCTCACGTTAGCTATTCTGAACTTTTGTGCATTGTCCACTCGGAAAGTACATAATCAAAGGAATCATAAAATAGATTGTATGGTTTTTGACTGTGGTAACTTCAAGGCGGCAACGGCTAGTCGATCGTACTGTATACAATAATTTGTTTACCACTCACCATTATGTTTGACAGTGTGCGAACGTGGCTTATGAAACCGCGGTCGTATGTCCGACTCGCGATCCGGTTCAGCATCATCTGCATCATCATCTCTGTCCCCTCGTAAGAGGATCACGTCCATGTCAGAATAGCGCATGCCCCGCACTAACACCGGTAACAGTGCTGGTAGTCGAGGCCCAAGCACCTGTATGATAAAGATTATTTATAGATTTTTTTTAATAAGTGGCCTGTTTATATTACTACCACAACTTAAATGATATTAACAATCATAGGAACAGAGCATAAGAAAGATTAGAAAACAGATTTATTCAATTGTAAATACTGTTCAGCAAATAGTATGTTTAACAATTTTGGTAGTTTGGTATTTGGTAGTAGAGTCGTAAACTTTGATCCAATACTACTTAGCAAGTAAATAATCACATAAATCCACTAATTTCATCAAGAAAGTGTTAAAAATTTAACATAAAAAAAAATGAATACATTCATTTCTGAGGGAAACATACACAATGATGTTATAAACCAATTGAATAAAACATGGTACAAGAACGAAAAATCACTTGATTAACAGAGAACGTCAAAATCCTACTTTAGTTGGTTCTATTTGTATTCAATACAATACTACACTATACATCAATAACAACTAAAACAATTTACCTGTCAGCATTATATGTACCAAAAATGCTAAGAAAAGTTCTATCTCTTAGAACTTTGTCTTAATTACCTCGCATTTCAAAAAAATACTAAAGATTATATACACATACTATACGAATAAAAATATACGTAATATTTTTCTGGTGTTATTATAAATTTTTGCTAATTTATAATTCTTACTTGATTGATTATTTGATAGTGAAAAAAAAGCCAGTTTTTTTTCATTATCGCAGTGTCAGTATATGGAGTTAATGTTGTATTTTAAATATATTTAAGTGGAGCAGAGTGGTGTGTTTTAACACTGGGCTCCCTCTGCCTATCAGAAATTTGGATTCACAAATACAGGATGTAGTAAGAAATGTAAATTAACCATATTTCAAGATGGCAATTACAACTATAATAAGTATATATGACTAAATATTTTATCTTCAGTTTTTCAGCTTCATGTTTTATATACAGAGAAAATTTAGCCTCAAGTCATTTTATTCTCCATTTTCTCCCAGAATTCGAGACTTTGCATTATGAGTAAAGGAACTCAATGGCCCATTTATTTTGCCAGATTATGAAAATAATTAATTCCCTCAAGAGGATATCAAAACATTAACCATTGGGTTTACTGTACCACAATGGTCTCAGTTATTTTTAGCCGGCTTCTGTAAAAGGAGATTATCAATTTGATTGTATTTTCTTCTTATGTTTGTTACCTCAGAACTTTTGAAAGCTGGTGCTTCCCGTGTGATCCCATTTTAATTTTGTCGATGACAAAATCTTAAATTTACACTCTTACCAATTTCGATGTCTTTCTTTATTGGAAACGACACACACAAAGGTAGTTTGATGAGAGTTTGGTTAGGTTCTGATTATAGGATCCAGTTGAAGTCACAAGATATGTATAAACACATTGCATCCAAATAGTGAGAAACTGGTTGAGACTAGGTCTTGCAACTGAAGATTCCAGCGGATCAAAGTTTGACAACATTGGTGAAAATTTGAATCCACAGGAGAATAAGCATACTTATACTAGTACTAATATCTCTCAAACTTAACCTGAACAACAGAAAGTGCCGATGAAGACATACCTTTGACAATTCTTTAATGGATTATGGTTATTATTTCCTAGTAGTCTCTCAATTCTTATCTTATATATAATATTTATATATGTGGAGACGAATTTATAGACATACTATTATAAAAAAATCAGCTCGACAGTTGATATTAGAGCATATAAAGCAAAGGTTTTGTATCCTAAGGATGGAACTTAGAATGAGTCTGGCAGACATATTTGGTTCTGATAAGCCTGAATCATGTGAAGATAAAGCTGAAGAAGTCTAGACATTAAAGACTTATCGTTCATGCTAACATAAACTCAAAAGAAAGTCGATAGATGTTGTTTGTATGATGTAAAAATATATGTTCATATACAATGTGCAAAAAAAGGGTGTCCTGACTGTGCTTAAAATTTAAGGTGTAGTTGGACTGTGGACATTTTTTTTCAGAAGGTTTATGTACTTATAAATTTTTTTTCTTAGAGTTATATTACCTGAAAGTGAGGAATATTATTTTTGTTATTTAAAAAGTTTTTTTATCTTAAAGTCTGATTTTTATCGAAATTTGCGCCAAATACTTTATTAATTGTAGCGCTATTTTCAAATAATGATTTTCTTTCTATCCTTTTTTTTAAATCCTTTACCCAAAGACAAATAAGTAACCTTTCTTTAAAAAAAAACTATTTTTATATGCAGCCTATTAGGCCTCACGTCAGTACTAAGGTTAAAAAAATTGCATATCAGTACTTAAGGGTTAATAATATATTACAATAAATGTTGAAGATTCATATAATAAAACAAAATACTAACCTCTCTGCATACATTTTGTTCTGCAAGGGACAACCAAAATTCGCATGCTTCTAATGCAACACCTTCTTCTTGATCTTGTGTGCGCATTAACATGTACTGTTTACAAAAAAAATGATATTATATTTTGCTTTTATTTTTGTAGTAGAAATAATACTTATATTTTTAGAATATGTAAAGGAAATTTAAGTTTGGGAATTTTTATTTATAAAAATGTTTTTCCTTAATGTACATTTTGAAAATATAAAAATAATTATATAATATTTATATATAAAAAATTCTATTCATATCAAAACATGCTTAATTTAATAATTTACCTCAATAATATTTGGCAAATATGGTATAAGCCTGTCTAAGCGAACTTCCAATAAAAGGACCAAAGCATGACAAACATTCTTTCTGACATCGGGATCTTCATCTGCAGCTAGGTGAAATAAGTTCTGCAATATTTTATATTATATAAAACACATGTATAATGATTAAACAAAACACCACTTTTGAAATGAATAAATCTTTACCTCAATAAAAGAATCTATATGTAACATCAAAGCTTGTGTCCTTCCCATAATGAAATAATTGACACAAGCAATAGCATGACATCTAATTTTAGGAGATGAGTGACGAAAAAACTGTAAGAATTTTGGTATTAAAACATTTAAGGGTCTGTTAAGTGCGTCACTATCTAATAATTCAGCTGTGTCTTCACAAATCTTCTGTAAAGCTCCAAATGCACCCTAAAAAGTTTAAATTTAATATAAAATGTATATTTTGCATGTTTTCTCAAATTATAAAATCTCAATTAATAAAGAGAGTAACACAAAGATGTTAATTAACTTCTATTTATTTTAAATCTTTTCATACCTCGCATACATTGTAGTCTTGGGAATCAAGCATTTGGCATAAAGCAGGTAATAGCTCAGGCCATGATGTTAGTTCACCCTTACTGGCAATTGTTGTGATTATTATACCAACAGTGGCTCGGATCAATGGTGAGGGATCTCCAACAGCAGATAAACATTCACGTTTAATAAATTCTGCTACTTCAGGTAAAAAGCTATTATAGCGCGCCTTCACATTGTTCTTCAAAATCAAACCGCTTAAGGACCTCGTCGGCTCCGCCTCGGAGACCAGTTTTGTCAACACATATATAAGGTAGTTGTTAAAATCTGGATATTTGTTCAATTCTTCCAATTTCTGAGATTACATTGTTATGGAAATCGAAAGCTGTCAATGACTGTCATGTCGGAAAAATCGATTTTATTAGGAGCGTGGTAATTATAAAACATCAAGGCAACATGATTTATAGGTAATACATAAGATTAAAACAAGAAAATGTAAAAGATAATAATTAATGAATTAAATGTTAAACGGTTATATTACACAAAAAACATCCACGCCGATATGTATATCGACTTGAAATCTTAAAAAGGATACTTGTTGAACTGCTCTCTGAGTGGCAGTGTCTGGTGATTGGGATTCCTTAAGTAATGTAAGTATTTGTCTTAATCCTTCATGTTCAGGTTCCCACTCCATTTTCATAATAATTTTACGAAAACGGTTGTATTTTATTCGGTCTTAGAAAGATCAACCATGCCAAAATTTGACGAATCAGAATTGCCAAACTCAAAAATAATCATATACATTTTCTTTTGTATTGCCATTTTGTGTTGACAAATTATTTGTTTTATAGTTATATAATATAGAAAAAAAAATATAATATAAAAAAGAAAAAAGGGTTATAAAAGAATAAAATTATATTATTTATAGTTTATAGAAACCTAATTGGTATTAAAAAACTTAAGCATAGCTGATGGATACAAAAAGACAAGTTTTTTTGTTTCTTTCAAGTACCCTTAAATGTTTTTTTACATATATTAACTTTTACATAATAAGGAAAGTAAAAAATTAACGATTTCGATAGAACTCATAGTAGTTTTCTCTAATATAGAGCGGGCAGCACCGCAACTTCTTTGGTATACTATAGAGTACAATGATCCTTTTCCACTGTGGATACATGTGTTCTGTGGTTCCTTCACCTCTGAAGTCGACTGTCAAAACAGTGTGGTGCAATGTCATTATATTTTTATTAAATATATATCAAATAAGTATTAAGATTTTATATTTTCAAAATGCCAAAAGTAAAGGTTGATAAAAAAACCAGAGTCCATAATGAAATTGCTAAACAAGGTACGATTTTTAAAATATATAATTCTGTAGGTTAAGTAGGCATGGAAATTTTAAAATAAAGATTATTTACAAATAGATTTCTGTATTATATATATGAGACGAAATATTTCGATTTCAGGAATCCAATTTAATAAGGACTTTGGTCAACACATTTTAAAAAATCCATTAATTATTACGTCTATGCTAGATAAAGCAGGATTGAGGCCCACTGATGTAGCTCTTGAAATTGGTCCTGGAACTGGTAATATGACGATAAAAATGCTAGACAGGGTTAAAAAAGTTGTAGCCTGTGAAATTGACACAAGGTATACAAATATATATATATTGCCTTTTAAATGATCATAACATTTCATTAAACTAAATATAAACCTAACATATTAAACTACTAATTTATATTTAACAGGTTAGTTGCAGAACTTCAAAAGCGTGTCCAAGGCACGTCCTATCAAGCAAAACTACAGATATTAGTGGGTGATGTTTTAAAAACTGAATTACCCTTCTTTGATATATGTGTGGCAAATATCCCGTATCAAATAAGTTCACCTTTAGTGTTCAAATTATTGCTCCATAGACCATTCTTTAGGTGCGCCGTCTTGATGTTCCAGCAGGAATTTGCACAGCGATTAGTTGCATTGCCTGGTGATAAGTTGTACTGTAGGTTGTCAATAAATACACAGCTTTTAGCAAGAGTTGATATGCTAATGAAGGTAATGTATAATTAAAATAAAATCAGATATCTTTTTCTGTCATTATATTAATAATTACAATTATAGGAAATAAATGTCACTAATATAAAATAATGTAAATAATAGCAACAGCTGTGTTTGAAAGGACAGTGTTAAGTTTTGCTACTCAACACACAATGTCTTGACAATAAGGCAGAAAGTGTGATATGGACTATCTAAACACTAGGTTTGCTCTGCCTACCTTGCTATATGCTAGATGTAGCATGAAAGTAAAATAAAAAATTTTTACAGGTGGGAAAGAATAATTTTCGACCTCCACCCAAAGTAGAATCAAGTGTAGTGAGAATAGAACCAAGAAATCCACCACCTCCAATAAACTTTGTTGAATGGGATGGTCTCACAAGAATAGCATTTGTGAGGAAAAACAAAACACTATCAGCTGCTTTTAAGCAAAACACAACTATGGCAGTTTTAGACAAAAACTACAGAGTGCATTGTTCTTTGCATAATAAGGTATTTATTTCAATCATTAAATAATAATTTTAATTATCAATGTTTGTTAGCAAGCAACAAGCTAATTATTATTATAATATAATTATAATAAATTGGAAATAAAGAGATATACAAATATGTGGATATAAGAAACAAATAAATGAATAATAAAAAATATTAAGTATAAATATGATAGGAGGTGGAGGACGGAGCTACAAATAGCTACGTGGAATGTAAGAGGAGGGATGGAAGAAAAGATGAATGAACTATTAGATGTGATGGATGATAGAGATTTGGATGTCGTCTGCGTGACTGAGGCCAAGCGGAAGGGCAATAACACTACCGGTTTACCGGGCAGTCGGGTCGCTTTCTGGGCCGGCGTACCAGAGAACGAGCGGGGTTGTCAAGGTGTCGGTGTGTTGTTGTCCTCTCGATTGGTTAGTGCAACGGTTGAATACAAGGTGATCAACCCGAGACTGCTTTGGATTCGCTTCAAGCTGGGGATAACAAGAGTATTCTTGTTAGCGGCGTATGCGCCAGTATCCTCAGCTCCATTAGGCGAACTCGAGGAGTTTTGGGAGTGTCAGGGATGTTGGGCATGTATGAAGAGGTTGATGGCAGTGGACGAGGCGAAAGAGGTATGTAGCATTTGGCGCTCCGTTCTCTCTGACTACCCCTCTAGGGATAAAGTGTGAAGCTAAGTAAGCTTAAGTTAAGTTATAAATATGATAACTTTATAAGAGATGAATGTAAATATGAGTTTGATGCAAGTAAAATAAATGTTATATATGGTAGATACTTGATTAAACAGAGTAATTGTTAAAAATTCTAATAAAAATATTTTTTAAGTGAAATATATGAAAAAAGGTCTGCAAAAGTAGTAAGCTTTAATCATAAATTAAAACATATATATACATGAGTATGTTTGTATATATTCTTTAATATTTAGTACTGAGGAACTTCCCCACTTTTTCAAAATTTGTTTTTCAATATAATCAATTTAGGCAATTGTGGTCACAACAATGTTTTTATTTGTCACAGGAAATTCCACAAGATTTTGATATAAAACAAAAAATTCAAGAAGTATTAGTGGCAGCAGAATCAGATCAAATGCGTGCTAGGACAATGGATGTTGATGACTTCATGAAATTACTGCATGCTTTCAATTCAGAAGGAATACACTTTGCATAATAACAATTGTTTTTATTCTTTAACATTTACATTACACTTTTCAATTAAATTATTTAAAAGAAAACTACTATATCAAACTGAAACCACACAACTATTTTTTACTTTCCACCATAAACTGATTTGCTGAAACCCCTATCTGCATAGTCAGAATCTTTAGTGCGCTCAGATTTGTAAGGGAATCCAGGTTGCCCAGGCAACACCATAGGTTTTGTTCTTGTTACTCTCCAGCCTCCTTTCTTAGTCCAATCCTGATAAAAAATTAAAATATAATATTATATTTTATTTTAAAAATGTTTATTGTCAGCATAATATTGGCTTGTTTCCATTATATATGGATTGCAAAAAATATTTGTATAATATTAAAAGATTTATGTTAACTTAAGTATGTTAGTTGCCTACAACAGATTTTTTTTGTGAGATGTATTTTCTGGTGGGATATTTTAAAACTAGTAGTTCTGGAAAATCAGTATAGTAATAATAATAATAATGTTTTCATGACATTTTTTTAAATAACAGTAATGTTGAAGTATTTGAACATTTTACTTACAGAGCCTAGATCTAGTACTCCGTAACATTACTTTTTCCAAAATTAATTATATAATATTTTTATTTATTGAACTTTAGCTCCAAGTATCACTTTAAAGTAAGACAATTTTCTACAGTCAAGCTTCCTAAACTCGGAAGAAAAATTTAAATACATTTTTGGTAATTGATTTTTATATTTTACTATAAAAACAACAATCTAGTTTAATATTTAAATTAAATTTATTGAGAGTTTCTATACAGGTATTAAAGGCATTTTCTTCCAGACAAAAGTTGCATATATATATTTAATGTTCTCATACTATTGAATTCTCAATGAAATAACATAACAGTTCTTGTAAGAACAGACAAATCAATATTTTCAAATGTTGATATGAGGCAAACTCATTTCCTTTTTAAAGGCTATTTAAAATTGTGTTATTTTCTAATGCTATTTTTTTTGGCTGTGATGTTTACTGAGTGACAAATGACTGCATGTTATTGTAATTACACTAATTTGTATGTTACAAACACATAAGTTCAGTTTAAGAGTATAGTCTCTCAATTTCTATATAAGATCTTAAGCTTTTATATTTAAATCAAATTAACTATCAATTTTCATTTTCAACTAAATCATTAAAAATGTTGCCTTAGATATATCTCAATGAAATCCAAACTAAAAAACTAATCGCTCAGAAACCATAGATCTTCTATAATAGATATTATATTTAATGTCAAAAAATACAATTCTACTTACATTTCCTTGATATTTAAAGTAATAATGGGTTGCCAAAACTCCAACTGCAATGAAACCAAGTTTTCCAGTAATATATCTATAATCATGTGCACGTTGAGCCCCCTGTAAGATAATTAAAAAAAGTTAACTTGGGCAAATAAACATGTAAGGTTATTATTGTTATATAATCTTACCAAAATAGGTGATAGCTTCGTAAATATTACATCTAATGGCTTTTGGTAGAAGCGACGAATAGGATTAGTACGTTCTTTCCAATATTCCTCCACATGTAAAGGTTCATTTGATGCTAAGATTTGATCTTTAAGCCATTGTTTGCGCCAAGCTCTTTCAGCATCAGTCATTCCCAGACATCTCTCCCTTTCTGATGCCACACGACCGGCAATGGCCATGGGCTTAACGCCCGCAGTTTGTGCCATCGTCCTTAGTTTTTATAATTTAGTATAATTTAAAAATACTAAAAGACTTTCTTACACGACACCTACATCAAAAATATTTGTCACTGACAACTTTGAAGTTTGTCTTTTTAAATATGTTATAATCTATAACGTCAAGGAACAGATCAAGGAACATTTTATTTGCGTTTCAAATTTTACTCAAATATTGTAATGTTATTTTATTTATACAATTCTAAAAAAAATACATTTTAAAAATATTACTTATTAAAACAAAAATAATATAAAAAAAATCTATATTTAATACTAATAATATTATAAGATACTTTTAGAGTTTTACCTTTTCATTGATTTTATTAGTTTTAAAATTTGTTGACTCATACATTATATTTTTCTACTTTCATTATAATGCTTTAATTTAAACCTAAGAAATATTTTTAAAACTTCATTGACTTGAAAACATTATCTAATCTGTAATTTAAAGTCATAATTCAAGTGGCAGAAAATTATTTTTTAAATTGACTATGGACAATTTGGCAAATAGCGTGTGACAGTAAGATAAAATTTCCAAAAATTTTATTTTTTTACCATTATTTTGTAGCATTGAGAAGTTAAAAATCGTCTGTTACAATGCCTCGTTACCACACAGTAGAAATTAATAAAACAGAATGGATTGTACCTGAGAGATATCAAATGCTTACACCTGTAGGATCTGGTGCTTACGGTCAAGTTTGGTATGTATTTATTTAGAATGCATAGGCACATTGCCAGTACTTATTTTTAAAATATATTACAGTATGTAAGCACATATCTATTCATATCTATACGTTCAAATCTATTTGTAAATATTATATTTAGCAAAAAATAGTTGTCTAACTACTGTGTGGGTGGACAAGTTTCATGACAGGCCTATCATTTTAATCTAGCATTATCTTTATATTGATTGTAGCATGATTAAATAATGCAAATAAATTAGGACTTGCAGGGATTTGCAAATTATATTAGCTTATATTACACTTCCATTCATTCATTTATTTTTGTACACATTGCAGTCAAATAAATAAATATTTTTGTGGATAGATATATTTGTAATATCATTTAAGACAACCATACATATTTAAATATAATCATATTTTACAATCGCTATTATAGAAATTTAAAATAACTGTAAAAACAATGTTAATTAGGAAAGCTAATAACTATACATATATATAATCAATATAATAAAAATATGTGGAATTCCATGCACAGCTACTGTTTATATATATGTGGAATTAAATAATTTGAATGGCTCATATATATATATATAGCTATAATATGTTACTATTGTATGATTGTGCTAGGAAGAAAATTGTAACCTTTACTTTGAAAAGAATGATAGTTGAAGCTTTTGCTGTTCTCAGTAGTCCAAGCCAGTCATATTGATGAATTCAATAGTGCTTTTAAAATCTTTTATAATAAAGAATATTCTTTGTTTTATATATAAAAAGCTTCTGTTAACAAATTACTTTGAAAGTAAAAATCTATTGTATATTAAGTATATATATTTTGCCATAATTTTTTGATCTTACTTTATTTACAGCTCAGCCATTGATACTGTGCATAATATGAAAGTTGCAATAAAAAAACTAGCCAGACCATTCCAGTCTGCTGTTCATGCTAAGCGTACTTATAGAGAATTGAGAATGTTAAAGCATATGAATCATGAAAATGTTATAGGTAAGTAGATTGTAAATGAATTGAAACCATAGAGACTCAGTAGCACACTGTCTAACATTAAATGTGATTGTTATGGGTCTGATTCCCATTTGGGGCAATGACAATAATTTATTTAGACATTGACAATCAATAGATAGATTGTTATCTATATCTACATTGACAATAGTTAGATAACAATAGTTTCCCTCTGCCTACCTTGCTATATGCATAGATAGGCAGAAGGAAACTATATATGGATTACAGAGTGAAGTTAAAAGCAAAAAAAAATAATTTATGAAGTTATACTTCTAAGGTATGTGATCTTAATAATTTACAGGCCTCTTAGATGTATTTACTCCAGAACATAGCTTGGAGGAATTCCAACAAGTTTATTTAGTTACACACTTGATGGGTGCAGATTTAAATAACATAATTCGCACACAAAAGCTGTCAGATGAGCATGTTCAGTTTCTTGTGTATCAGATTCTTAGAGGTCTTAAATATATACATTCAGCAGGAATTATTCATAGGGTAAGCAAATTATTATAATTATTAGTATAAAAACTACTTAGATCCATAGATTCACTGAGCAGGTGCTGGACCCACCACTCTGTAGGGTGGGGAGGTGCAAATATCCTTCCAGCTCCTTTCGACACCAAAATTTAAAAAAATTCTACTAGTACACATTTCAAAGTATTCTGAAAAATTTAATATATATAGGTGAAAATTAAGTAGATAATTATATACAAGCTAAGATCTTTTACAAAATTGTAGAGAGATTATTATATTGTTACACATCTCCCCCCACCTAAAAATTAAATATAAACCTCAAAGCAAGTCAAAAGTTCTGTAAATCACATTAAACAACTTTCATTCTTTAATCATATTTTTACAGGACCTTAAACCATCCAATATTGCTGTAAATGAAGACTGTGAATTGAAAATATTAGATTTTGGTTTGGCTAGGCCAACTGAGACTGAAATGACTGGTTATGTTGCTACAAGGTATATAATCTTTTTTTTAATTATGTTATTCATGGACTTATCAGATGTTTACAGTCATTTTCAGGGGGTGCCTTGATTTTTTTTGAAATGATCATATTGTGTAAATGTTGTTTTTCAGAATTATTACTGGGGGGGTCATAAATTAAGTTCTTTCCCTCCATTTCTATTATATTATGAAATTAGTAAATTAAATAGAATTTTTAACTTAATTAAGGAAAACATAAGGATGTATGATTATTGCCATTGTTTTGAATGATGAAAAAATTTAGTCAAATGGGCTTCTTCAGAAAATGATAAGAAAACTTTCCTTTAGAAAATGATAAGAAAACTTTCCTTTAGAAAATGATTAAAAAAAGTTGAAACCTACTAAATTTAATATACACTAATGGGCACATTTAACCGGCTACCCATCTAAAATTTTATATTGTTTGTTATGTTAACTTGCACTACATTTATATTGTATTATACATAACTTCATAATAACTTTAACTTGCACTATATATTTATATTGTATTATATAATACATAACTTCATAAATATGTGTAACATTAAGCAAAAGAATTGTACCCGCGTTTTGTTTACTTTTGTGCTTTTTATCCAAGAATAATGAGTTTAGTAGAAATTTATACATTACATTGGAATATTTGATATTGTGAAACTGATTTTGTACATTTGAGCTGCAGGATTTGTGAGGACAATACATTTGTATTAAAAATTTTAAACCTTGTGATAGCATTTCTTCTATTGAAACTGTAAGTTTTAGATGCCATGATTTCATTTATATCAAAATAGGCTCCTGGACTCTCCAGGAGCAGCCAAGGCTGTGGCGATTGCAGATACTGTTTGGATATCCGAATGAACCACTACACAAGATGCTATCCGACGATACAGAGAGACTGGTTCCTACATAAGGGCAAGATCGTAAAAGGTGTACATTAGAGAGAGATGACCGTTTTATCGTCTCGAACATTCTTTGAGAAAGGTTCACAACTGCTCATGAGGCTTGTAGCCGCTTGTTTGAGGTACAGAGTGTTAGCGTGAGTCTAAAAAAACAATAAGAATAAGGCTAGCAGAGAGTGACCTCAGAGACCGCAGAGTCCCACAACTAACTACAACTCACAGAAAAGTGGAAAATCCGACTTCGGAACAATGGACGACCTCTGATGAGTCGAGAATTGCTTTACGAGGATGACTGTGGACGCCAGAGTATAGACAACGCGGTGTAAGATTTGCTGAATGTGCTATGGTTCAAACATTGGGCTATCAGGGAGAATCGACAATGGTGTGTGGTGGCATTTGTTACGACGCCCGTAAGGAGTACAGAATTAGTCATACATGACAGAAGTATTAGAACCAAATGTGTTCTATTTGTGCCATTCATCGGCGATAATTTTGTTTAAATGCAGGACTACGTTCGAGCACATACTATATGTTGTCACAAATTACATGGATGAAGTCAGTATTCAGCGATTAGCATGGCTAGCTCGAAGTCATGACCTGAGCTCGATTGAACATATGTGGGACAACCTCAAAAGACGGATCTGGAATCGTACAGCTCCCATGACCATCAGTGAGCTAACAAACTGCTGCTATTGACGAGTGGCAGAACATTCCACAAAGTGGCATCCAAGGCATAATGGACGGACTTTCAAAATGGTTGCAGGAAGTCATTAGGGCCAGAGGAGCAAACACATTAATTCAATTGTTTAAACGACTTTTTTTTAATTTACTTTATTTTATCTTAATTTTTCTTATTTTGTGTCTAAAACTTTTTTCGTAAAGGTCTTGTTATATTTTAACAAAGTTTATTGAATTACGATAGTATTTTAAAGAAACTAACAAAATATAGGTGGCTAGTTAAATGTGTCCCTGAGTGTAGTATAGGTAATTTTAAATAATTAAAATATTAATTGAGCCCGGTCGTGGCGCAGGGGCACAAAGTGTGGCTGCAAAATCGACTGGTTGTGGGTTCGATTCCACTCGAGGAGATGAAATATTTATTTTCATTTATATTTTCATTTCTTCGCTCTGGTGCAGAGGCAAAGCGCGTCAAGGCAATGGCTCCAGAATTTGGCGGAAAGTGGGGAATGGAGTATCTTAACACTAGATTCCCTCTGCCTACCCTGCTGTGTGTGGGATACAGCGTGAAGCTGAAAAAAAATATTACTACAATATGATATGTCTTCAAACTAGGTTGGTACTTTTTGTCTACATTGCTATTTGAAAATATAAAATAATAGCACACAGCTGTTAATACTGATTTCAGATGGTACAGGGCACCAGAGATTATGTTAAACTGGATGCATTACAATCAAACTGTAGATATTTGGTCAGTTGGTTGTATCATGGCGGAACTACTCACAGGCAGGACCCTCTTCCCAGGCACAGATCGTATCCTTTTTAATAATGCATATTCAATTGATTTTCATGTATAAATAATTATTTATTTGTATTAATTACTAGTTATAAGTATGATATATTAACATTTTTTTAAAGTGTAATTAATGTATACAAATTATTTCTTATTTCACACAGAAATAGGCAATGTATAGTTACATAAGGTAAGTAATAAAATGCCATATGTTACTATTTATTTATATTGTAATTATTGTCTCTGTTTCTATGTACATTTTAATTATTTATACTTTTTGCAGTAGTTTTGTTTTATAGCTTTCAGTGTTTATTGTAAAAGATTTGACAGGGGCAAATTATGTAATATACAATGTTATGGTTGCCATTTTAGTATTAATTTTGTATATTTACAAATTTTTATTATAGTACCCATAACGTCAGTTTGTAATACACTTGTTAGTCCATAAAGCCTTCAGATACAATATTTGGGTAAAAAAGTTAAAACATATTTGTTTGATGATTGTTGACACTGAACATTGTTTGTAGGTTAATTGTATAAAATAAACAAATCTTTATGAAAATAAAAAAGGAAGTAATTATTTATCATTATTAATATTTTTTAACAGTCCAGTAATCTGTCAGATCTTTTGTAATAATAATGTAGTAGGCCGTTTTCACATATACTTTAGCTTTGTGAACCTTAATGAGCAACAGATATTCATCAACTGAACTTAATAATGGAGGTGCTAGGAACTCCAGCGCAAGAGTTTATGCAGAAAATATCCTCTGAATCTGTAAGTACATTTGTACATACCGGGTTTAGCGTTTTAATAATATGTAACATAACTTATAATAAAATGCACTATTTACTCAAGCCTTATATACGAAGTGTATTATAATTATTTTTTGATTTTCAATATAATTGTTTATATTATGTATATTTTAATTGCACATGGGCTTTAGTGGAATCATGCATTTTACACTAAATGTATATTTTGCTTTTGCTTCAAATTGGTCTGTTCGTCAATATACTAAGCTTGTGTAAGTTTGGTGCTTGCCTTAACCTCTACGCGTCAGATATTGACCATCTTACAAGAATTTTATTTCTTTGCGGAAAACCAGAACAAGAGACTATTGACAAAATTATAAGTGAAGAGGTAAGAATACTAATACATTCGTACATAACTTATGTCGATACAATTGAAATTCATTGTTTTATCAACTTAAATGTGAAGCTGATGTTTTGTCTCTTTTTAATTTTAATTTGTCTGTTTTTGTGTTGTCCCTTTCATATACCTGATATGTGAAGGGTATATATCAATAATGCAATGTATTTCAATGTAATATGCTGAAACTGAAGATAAAATTATACATATTTAACTAAATAACTGTAAATTTAGTTTTATTAACAATAGCAAATAGTATGCTGAATAAGAAATATTGAAACATTAAAATTACTTACACTGCAAGCATTCAAATTTTAGAACATTTCAAAGGCTATCTATCTTAATTTTCTATAAATAATAAAATTTACATTATCTATCGTAATCATTTGTTTGAATGGAAAAAAGGTTATATGTTTTGAAATATTATACATACGTATGTCAGATATAAATAAGTTTTGATTTGTTGTGATGTTTAAATTTGTGCATTGCTTTTTGTTTGGGATTCTAAGGCTTTAAAGTTTTAGCGGGAACTCTAAATTGTTTTTATAATAAAATAATTTAGTTTTCACATAAAGTTCATGTCAGTATTATAATAATATAATGTAGCAACAATTTGCAATTCGATTGTTGTTTTCTTCAAAAGATAAATATTTTATAATTCAAAATATATATTTAAAATTGATTTTGAATTTAGTATTTTAATTTCTTTGTTAGATAAAGCGGTGCTTTGGGTTTTGCCATCCAACGCTGGTTTATTCCTATTGGAATAATGAACGAAAACCTAAAGATAGCAAAAATCTTTCGTATCCTTGAGCCAAGTAAATATCTTTACGTCATGACATCATACTAATGCAATTGTTTCATCTCCTGTTGTTATTATCGCCTTCTGTTGTTGTAGATGTTTCAGACTTTACAAACACGTTTCGCTTATTTATATGAAATTATTTATGATTTTATAATATTATATACAAATAATAGGTACTTCTACTGATATATTTAATACTTACATTTCCTCTTGCTGGTAACGAGGCGAAGCGCGGTGTTAAGCTCAATAACGCAATGTCTCGAGAAGTCGGTGGAAAGTGGCGAACGGACGTGTCTTGATGGGAACGGAGTGTCGTAACACTAGGTTCCCAGGCTCCCTTTGTTACCCAGCTATGGGACTGATACTGCGTGAAGCTAAAAAATTAAATAATTGTAAATTGTAATTTAATTCTAGGCCCGCAATTATATCCAGTCGTTGCCGACGTTGAAGCGACGCGACTTCCGCGAGGTGTTCCGCGGCGCCAACCCGCTCGCCGTCAACCTGCTGGAGCTCATGCTGGAACTGGATGCTGATAAGTACGTCTTTGAATTTATAGGATCAAATATTGAGAAATGAGTAATACACATTTTACTTTTATTTGTTTAGGTATATTTTTAATGTTTGTGAATGGGAGAATGTATTTAATGTGGAAAGGACCCCTTTGATGTGGCGAATAAAAATGTGTTTTATGTTAGGAAAATGCTACAATTATAACATTTCCTTAAAATAAAATACAAAAATAACTTAAATTTATTTATTATTAAGACATCAATTAAAATAATGGCTGAATGTATGCAAATGATTATGGTAGAAATATTTTTATGGCGTCCAGCTTAATTATCTATTAACCACTAGTACATTCACTATGTATTATTACATACATTTTAGTAGAAAACAAAATTTTATTTGACGAAAAAGATATGTTGGAGGCTGTTGTGGCGTAACAGCACAGCTTCTGACTATGAACGCGATTATTCTAGGTTTGATTCGCTTCGCTCTGGTAACATGACAAAGCACACAGATATATATGTATACATAATTCGCAGGCGTATAACAGCGGAACAAGCGCTAGCTCACGAGTACCTCGCACAGTACGCGGACCCCACGGACGAGCCGGTCTCGGCGCCGTACGACCAGAGCTTCGAGGACATGGACCTGCCGGTTGACAAATGGAAAGGTAACTTATAGCTTTAGCAATTGAATACATAAAGGATTTTAACTATTTTTATTATTACGTATTTTTTATATTCTTATTACAAATTTATTCGTCTCGTATCATAACAACATTTAACAGTATCAGTTTAAATCGTATAAAACTTTTTTAGAATTTTAAACTGAAATAATATTTATTTGTTTAGTTCAAGCGGGCGCAGCCACTACCGAGGCGCTAGTAATTAATATAGATGGTCATTTTCATCATCATATAATATATATTTTTTTAGCATATCCATTGTTGTTTAAATGGGCATAAAATTATTTTTGCATTTGGCAGGTAGCCGTTAATAGAATTAAAATAACTTCAACACACTTTTAACATCTAACTAACTAACCCTGAATTTATTAACGTAAATTACCCACAAAATTAACACACATGCCAGCATCCAATGACAATACAATATTTTCTTTAAAAAGATGACAAAGATAACGACAAAATAATTTTAAGTGTGTTCCTTTTTTAAAATTATATATAGATTAGCGCATTCAATCGAACAAACTCTTCAGCTATGTAATATTAGTATATTATAGATAATATAGATCGATTGATGCAATATTTGATTAATTGTTATTTTTAACAAAATATTCTAATCCTTTTACAGAATTAGTATGGAAAGAGGTAGTAGAGTTCAAGCCGCACCCGCAGCACATGAACACGGTCATTGAAGTTAATCCCTCGTAATCAAATCACTTATGTGAATCAAATATACATATTGCAATGTCTTCTTAGAGTGGTGGACAATATTGATAATCTTTTACTTTGTATCAATAAATTTACACCACACTACTAGTAGTGCACTATGTCTTTTAAGGCCTAAGTTAAACGGTGTAGACCAGACCGACCTATATAGTGACCTAACCTAGTGCACTAGAAGTAGTGTGGTGTAATCACTATTTATACATTTTTTATTAAACTATAAACATATGCGCTAATATAATAGTTTATGTCATAAGTTTATATAACTCAAGTTGTATTTCATTCGTCCTTCATACTTTAGAAGATTGTAAAATGCCTTGTGCAACTATTTTTTTTATTATACGTAGTATTTAAGTCGTGGCGCAGTGGGATATCGTGTGATTGTAAATGCGACGATTGTGTATTCGACTCAAACTCGGAGAAATGAATTATTTTTATTTCCTCGCAAGAAGACAAAACGAGGCGTTGAGTGCTGTCACTCAATATCTGGAAAATTGAACGGAATATTTTAACACTCAGTCCTCTAACTACTCTCCTATATGCGCGATACAACCTGCAACTATAAAAAAATCAAGTCACCACTCTAAGGCGATGAATATTTTATTATGCCATGGGCCATTTATATGATATAAAAAATATAGTTTATTCTATTATATACAGATAGTGTTATTAGATAACACTGAGTTGGTCAGTATAATACAAGTAAAGCCGCACCCGGAGACGTCTATTAGTGTTTAACTAACATTTAATTGTTATAAATATTTTATATTGATTTAATGTTCGTTAAATTGTAATTGGCATCTTAGAGTGTGTCTTTATTAATNGCCGCACCAGGCAACAAATACCCTAGCTACGCCACTGTCCATAGATATTTTTGAATATTTTCTTAGATTACATTTCTTCAAATGTAGATTATCATTGTTAAAAGTATTAAATAATTAATCTTAAGTGATGAATTATGTATTTTAAACATTTATAATTTATTATATTTTGTGTATCCGTAAGCTTTGCGTTAGTAGCTTATTAAGAATCAAACAATGAACTGTTTCAAATCAAATGAGGTTTTTATACATTTATATGGTATAGTATAAACCACACAACGTGTTATGATGGAAACAAGCGCAAGTGAAACCTGCAAATGTACAGTCGCGTACATAATATCTAATATGCGGACAAAAGAATTACTTTGTGTCATATGTACCGTGGCATGGTAAATGAAACACGTTTTTAAAAAATAATTACATCCACAACAACGATCGAACTAAATAAAATAACAATTATATTATAATAGGAAACAAAACATGATATCTAATAGTTTACATCAAAAAAATTGCTAAATCTGTAGCATTCATCTGTACTCGCGAGCTAGTGAGGTAGGTGTTCCTATAGTACCTAAGATGTTTGCACAAACCTATTAAACATCATAACACGCTGCGCCACCTATACTAAAAATATTTTTCTATACTGTGATCGATTTCTGGCCTACATTAAAGCAATATAAAGTTGGTAGGTTAGTGCTTTATACTGCTTTTTCGCATAAATAATTCGTTAGATAGTAAGTGCAATAAAAACGGGCTTATTGTGAATTTAAATTTAATATTATCACGGTTCACGACATTGTTTCTTAATCCCGTCCAGTTAGACAGGACACAAATTATTGCTCAGTTTGTTAACTTTATAAGATTTTTTTAACAATATTATGAAACCATACTTACTTTAGTTTTTTTTTTAAGTTTGGGTTCAAAACCATATGCCATAAACAGGATTGTTACCTTTCAACCTTTGAGTCAATGGTGAACAATTCAAATACTAACTTTATATTAGTTTATTTTTAAAATATATTTATTTTATTTTTGTAAAAGAAATAAGCAGCTTCACTTTTACTCCATATCAGGATAGGCAAAAGAAACCAAATGTGTGTCTTAAACACTCCGTTCCCCGCACACCGGTAACATTGCGTGTTGAATATAAGACATTTTACTATAGAATTACTGTTTTTATTATACTCATGATTGTTTTCATATTTTCTAATTGAACTGATAATATTTCTATATAAAAAAAATACAAAAAAATAAAGGAAAACATATTTATACATAAATAGGAGACGCCGTGGGACACCATTGATAGCGTCTTACTGTAAACTATGGTTCTGTTCCGCCACCCAGCGTATAAATATCTCAATAATTGGGCGGAAACTGGGGAACGGAATGTCTTAACACTATCCTGCATTGCGGGAAAAAGCAGTGCTCATTTTTAGGGTCTCATACCTTTTAAAGAAAAAAGGAACCCTTATAAGATCCCTTTGTTGTCCGTCCGTCTATCAGTCTGTCTGTCAAAAGTCTTTATCTCATGAACGCTTGGAGATGTCGAGTTAAAACTCAAACTATATATATACTCAGATCTACGGCCCCATGATTTCCTGAAAAAAATGTATTTCCACATTTACTTTAAAAAAAAGATATGGCCGTTCATATTGCTCGTAAATTAATAATTAACCCTCGGTGAGCGAGACCAACTTGCGCTTGTCCGGTTTTTATGTATAGAAAAACAGTATATTATACCTTTTTTACTAATTACAGAAAATTAATTTTAATGAATATGTGGAGATTTATTGTCTTGTTGTTTTTATATTATACTTTTGTAACTATGTATATGATGTACACAGAATTAAATATTTTGGTAGTTCACCATTGATTGAACAACAATTTCTTGTTGTCATTATATATATTATTGTTTTGACTTAGTTTTATATTTGAATGAATATAATTTTACTTGGAAGATATTTTTTTTTTCTTTTATTATTGCTTTTGTTTTGTTTACCTAAAATGCAAATGAATTATGCATTACAAAATATTTATCAATCTTTATTTTTACAGTATCCTGATGTATTAAAATACAAATATGCGTAATTGAATAATTTATTAAGCATGTAGTGGCGCAGTGATACAGTGTTTGACTTTAAACGCGAGGGTTGTGTGTTCGAACCCACTCGTGAGAATAATATATTTTCATTTTCTCGGTTAGGTAACCATGACAAAGCGCAGTGTTCCGAACCTCCACCCATAACGGAATGTGTAGATAATTGGGCGGAAAGTGGGAATCGGAGCACCATGTAATTAGATTGTACCACCACTTAGATTGTATAACTATTATAATATATACATAAATATTTTTTTAAAAATGGTATTTTTATTAGTCTGCGGCTATTACCGGAGTTAAAACTATAATTTTAAATCTTCACACTATGTAACAAAATAAAAGTAATTTCAATAGTTTTTTTTTAATTCTTTGTAAATGTTTAATTTGATTAAAAATGTCACTCACAACAGAAATAAATAAATATTTTAAACAATAATATCAGAATAAAACAAAACAAAATAATTAATCTCTAACCAAGAAATAAAAAAAAACTAATCTACTACCCGAATCAGCGAAGGGAACCAAACCACCATTCCACAACCAAGCTCCGCACTCCCGCACACCGCGCGGCGATAGAAAATATATTAACAATAACCCGATTAATTTAAATTAAAAAAGGTTACTTTGCTTCAACCTTCAGAGATAAATATATACCATCGCGGACTTTTTTAGATTTTATAGAGGACAATATTTTGGTAGAACATTGTTTTTAGGAAGCTCATTTTCCTCGACCTTTTTATTAAACAACGAAATTCCTGGAAAAACAAAAAAAAATGAGAAAAAAGTAGCATATGTTCATCCCAAGACCCCCAAGTAATTCTATATGTCATTTTGTCACAGTCAAATGAGTGGTTTGGCCGTGATTACGTCACAGACAGAGTTACTTTCGAATTTATAATATTGATATTGATTCTCCCGATTGGAAAAGGAACAACCATCTCATTTACGACGGCCTCATAAAAATACAGTAGATTTAGGACTTTTTAATAGATACTTTATTAACATAATAATAAATACTAGCGGCCTGTCCGCGGCTTTGCCCGCTTGAATTACATGATTATTCATTTAAGAAATAGAAATATTACAAACAGCCTTAATTATTAATTTTTATTTTTTGAATTGAATTTATTTGGATAAGTATTCACGATATTCTTTGTAAAATAACTAATATTAGCTCCTGTATAGTTTTTAAATTAGTAACATTTTTTTTTTAATCACCCTATCGCCGTCCACTGCCGAACGTAGGCCTCCCTCATAATCAAGCGCCAACCATCCCGGTCTTGGGCTTCTCGCATCCATTCGATGCCAGCCACCTTCTTTAAATCGTCTGTCTTAAGCGCGGTCTCCAGTCTAGCACGTATCGGCTCCATCGATCTTCGGTATGTCTGGAGACATGGCCGGCCCTGTTCCAATTCAGCGTGCTGATTCTTCGTGCGTCAGTCAACGTCAGTGACTTTAGTTCTCTGGCGAATCGCTTCATTGCGTATTCTATCTGCCAGAGAAACTTTGAGCATTGTGCGTTCCATCGCACGCTGAGCGACCTTGAACTGGTGGACCAGCCCTATGGTGAGTGTCCACGTTCCGTAGGTCATGACAGGTAGGACGCACCGATTGAAGACTTTTGTCTTTAGGCACTGTGGAACAGACGATTCAAAAATATGACGAAGCATCCCAAATGTCGCCCAGCCAAGGCGTATTCTTCTTTGCACTTCCTTCTTGAAGTTGTGCCAGCCAAGTTGGATGGTTTGGCCAAGGTATACATATTCTTGCACAACCTCAAGTGTAGCGCCACTTACGACCACGGGTCTCGGGAGCCCATGACTATTAAACATAACTTTCGTTTTGTCAAACTTCATCCCGAGACCCACCCGTCTAGAAGAATCGTCCAGACCATTAAGCATCTCCAAATCATGTAGAGTTTCCGCCATGATGACTATGTCGTCGGCAAATCATAAATGTGATAAGTACTGGCCTGTACTGGTAGCTGTAAACAGTTTCGGAGAAATGATATCTCCCTGTCTTATTCCGCGATGCAATTGGATTAGTCTTGTGCTGTGGTTTTGTACTTGGACGTTCATGGTTGCGGCTTTGTATATACACTTTATCACATTGACGTACCGACAGTCAATAAGGCATCTCTGCATAGATTCCAGAACAGCCCAGGTCTCGATTGTATCGAAGGCCTTCTCGTAGGCCACGTACGCTAGGCATAGAGGTATCGGTCTTTTGAATAATTTGCCTAAGGGTGTGTATGTGATCTACGGTACTAAAGCCTTTCCGAAACCCGGTCTGCTCAACTGGTTGGAAGTCATCGAATTTCTGAGCGAGACGGTTCGTGATAACCTCCCTCGAAAACAACTTATATACATGGTTCAAGAGTGATATGGGGCGGTAGTTTTTTAACAAGGCTTTATCGCCCTTTTTGAAAAATAATTTAACCATACCCCTGCTCCATGCCTCCAGTGTAATGCCATTATGAAGGACGGAATTAAAAAGACTAAGGCTAAGCTTATCAAAACAGGCTGGCCTCCTGCTTTGAGAAGCTCTGCGGTTGTTCCGTCCTCTCCAGGAACTTTGTTGTTTTTAAGATGACCGAGGGCTATCCTAATCTCACTCATGTAGATGTCTGGAAGTTCGTCTGATAAGTGGCGGCTAAGTCTGGCTCGTGGGTCATCAACGCTGCGGTACTCTAAGGGTGGTAATTTTGAGGAGTACAAATCTGCGTCAAAATTTTCGACTTCGGCAACTGCTAACTTAGAGGTGACGGTAGTTCCTTCTGCGGTTCTGAGTTTTGTCAGATGACAACAGGTGGTATGAGGCTTCGCTAAGACTTTCGAGCCCCTGTTGCGTGCAATAGCATCTTCAACATCCCGGGTATTTGAACGCCTTAAGTCACGTCTTATTAGTTTTTTCACCTTCCTTTTAAGTATCTGACGCTCCGTTGGTGTAATGTTTGTGAGTTCGCGTCGTTTCCACATCTCTTCCAGAGTCTCGCTTGTAAGCTTTGACTTTCGTCGATTGCTCGTTGGCCGACACGTCGCGGTTGACACGTAATAGACTGCTAGTGGCGTCGTCTATATCTTGTGTAGTTTCCAACATGGCGAATTGGTTCTGTAGCTCAAACTGGAAAGCATCACAGCCAGCTTGGGATAAAGATGGTCTAACAGTCGACTTCATCAGCCTCAGCCTTTCTATTTTGACCTTTATGTTCAGGGTGCCTCTTATGAGGCGGTGATCTGATCCGGTGTTAACCCTGTTGATCACAGAAACATCCCTGAAGATTTGGCGCTTGTTGGACATAATGAAGTCAATCTCATTTTTAGTGACGCCATCGGGGTTCTGCCAGGTCCACTTTCTTTGTGGCTTCTTCTAGAAGAAAGAATTCATCAGAAATAGCCCCTGTGACTCCAGGAAGTTTACCAGTATTTGCCCCCTATGGTTCCTACACTCATAGCCGAACGCTCCTACCCTCGATTCGCCATATTCTTGTACTCCCAGTTTGGCATTGAAATCAGTCATAACAAACGTGTATTCCATCGGTTATTCTAATGACAAGGCCTTGCCTACACACTACCAACCTCTACGATGCTGCTCATGATTGATTTGTGGTTCATAAATCCGACGCCACCTTGGGATGGTTGGTGTCGTTCTCTGAAGTAGAGTAAGTTGCCGCCGTCAGTGTTATTGTCTCCTCCCCCTGACTTCGGATTTGCGATATACCCACTATCTGCCAGTTGATATGACTTAGATCTACTTCAAGTTCTGCCAGGTGTTGTTGAAAGTTGCTAGATAGACAGTCGTCGTTTGTGGTTCCCTGACGTAACCCGGGGATTCTTAACACCTTTGCACCGTTACCATAGCCGGTACCGTGGCCAGGAATAGTGCGAATACCGGGAACTGAGGGCATCGTATTGTGGTCGTCGCTCATTAAAGGAGAAAATTGCCTTAGTCACCACGCTTGGCATGCGGGTTAGTGACCGCAGTGACTAAAATCTTTTCACTAATGGTACTGTTGCCCGACATCAGGATTGGAATTTTAGATTTTAGCACTTGTATGATTATACCGCCATAGTTTCGGTCGCCAAAGCCTCGTTCGTAGTCTAGCAGGATGTACCACGTGCAGGCGAGGTTGACAGTTAGAGGCCCGAGATGGTTGATAGCCCGCCTTACACCCCCATAGTAACATATATTATTAGTTAAATATATAATTGGTATACAGAATATACATAGAAAGTGCTGCATGTTTTTAGGCATTTTTATATAATCAAATTTAAAATAATCAACATTTTCGGTCAAGTTCAAGTCATACTCATGACCCGAGAGTTTCTTCCCAGTTTCATGAATGGAGATACACCAAAAGAATAACTTATTAAAGTTGTCATTTTGTATCAAATTAAGTACAGATTAAAATTTGTACCTAATCGTTTTTTCTGTGACACAAATACAATAAATTGTCAATTTTTGAAAAATAATTTTGGAATTATCCTTTATACGTACCGTAAGTTTTAACTTCTTAACAAATTTCGTAATTGTATATCAACGGGAAGTACCTTATAGTTATGATAGAAAATGCGACAAATAACGAAGCATAAACCCTCATATTTAATCGTCATTTGATTGCGATGATTTAGAAGATAGATAGATTTTTTTTGTGCTCTAAGGGAATATAGACTTGGACATTGAGGTATCTAACCTTTAAGCAAACTTGTACAAAAGTCTTGACAGACGGACAGACAAACAAACAACAAGTTATCTTATAAGGATTTTGAGGTATGTACCCTAAAATACCCTTGGCATATACATACATGCACAGGTGCAATAGTGCAATGTCGGTACTTGTCGCTTGTAAGCTATGAAGTAATACTGCGGGATATTTTTATAAGCAGTGTCAGAGGATTTTTTTCTTGAGACACAATTTTTTCGAGGTTGCTCCCAAAAGTTATTTTTTTATGTTTCTTAAAAAAATATTAAATAACATAAATGAATGAACGGACTGAAGAACTTATTAAAAGAAATATCAAGTAAAAATATAGAGTATTTACTCGATATTTCTTTGAATTCGAAGTCATTCTTTATCACTGTGTTGAAATAATTATGACTTAAGCTAAACTGTTACGAAGATAATCTTCACTAACAATTCAATTTTGTTTACTTTGTAGTTAGAACTTCTAACTACTATGACATCTAACTTAGAACTATGAACTTTAAAAATACTTAAATTTATCAACAGTCAAATAAATAAGACGTTTCTAGAGTTATTCTTTTGCCAAGAATCTTACCAGCGCGATTCAGAAAACGATGTCTTAAGCACAGCGCCATCAATTGGACTTACAATTGAACTGTAACCATTCGAACATTGTTAGAAAAATACTACTGTGTTTATGTTAAATTTATTATAAGTATAGATTACACTTACACGACGTAATTAAAACGTTTAACAAATAATAATAACTCAACAATATGTTTTATGCGTTATCAATGTCATTCATTATCATATGTAGTCAATAGATCGTTGCGTATGTTTGTATTTTTTCAAATATAAATATCTTAAAAAACTTTAAGTACTTTATTTTTTTATAGAGAGTAGTGGTAACCTTTCCAAACTATAAAAATATAAAGTCTTTTATGGACAGCGCCATCTATTTAAGACTTAAAGTTAAGCTGTAACTGTTCGGATAGTTACAAAATGCTGTTTTTATGTTAAATTTCACCTAACATCAAATTATATTAACCGAAAACGATGTTGTCCTAAAATATTAAAATTATTAATATTCCTCCTTTCGTAATTAGTGTTTAACTCTTCAGTATGTTTTATGCGTTATCAAGATTCGTTAGTACCTACTATTTGTTGTCAATAGATAGCGTTACGTGCATCTATTTCTACTATCTCAAATATAAACTTCTTGAAAACTTAAATACATATATCTTTTGATAGATTGAAGCGATTACAATGAAATAAAAACTAAAACCTACTCTAAGTTACCTGCAATTCTTGTGTGTAAAAATTGTTTAAATTTATTGTGTACTATTTACGATATACGTGATCACATAAACAAACAGACAAAAATTCCAAAAATGCTGGTAATGGATTCTGTTAGTTATTCTTTATCACCCTGGCTAATTTTTGGTTAAATATTTTCAATGTACAGAAACGACTTTTCTACAGATTTATTATAAGTATAGATATAGATTATCACTAATATTATTCTCAAATAATTTTCTTACACCAACGAAATAAAACAACATATATTAATGAGTACATTAAATTTTATTTGGGCTCACTTGGTGTAGCACCTCTGATTTATCCTATATACACATACATGGATCCAGGTCATCCATTTTTTGTAAATGACAACACGATCAGACGTGCTAGACAGCGGCGAGACAGTTTACACAATCAGTTTATATAATTAGGATCATTACATAAATTAAGTATCAATAGAAACTTATTACACTGATGGAATATTCAAATCTGACATTAAATACCCGTACTTTAAAACAAATTTAAACATCTTAAAATAAAAGACAGTTAATTTGTAATTTTGGAAAATATTTGTACATCATTGCATGCAATGATTTGATTGCAAACAAAAAATATTATTTATATAGTTATAATATGTGGCACACTCATTAATATAATAATCTGAGCACTAAAATATAGATACTCAGATCAGTATAATAAAAAGGACCAAATCTTAGTAATATTATTAAGTGATATATAATATATAAGAGGAGAAAAATTAAAGTCATAAAAAAATCTTAATGATTTAAAATAAATCTAATATATACAGAATGGCTCTTTAATACTAGGTCTTTTCACAAACTTTCACTTTTATAATGTATCAAAATAGCATATTGTTCAACACTTATTTTTGAAAAAAAAACTCAAAAAACTTTACGCTGGTGTCCAACACGCACTACTAGTAGCTCTCACGCACTCCACACGTAAAGTTGCCGTTGACATTACGGCATTCAGCAATATACCCAATTTTGATCAGGCTTATGATTCACCAGATTTTATACGAACTACGACATCTGGGAGACCGTCGAGAATTCCAGCGGCGGTGATGGTCCTACTCATAACAGATACACTTTATAAATAATATAAAACTATCACAATGTTTTCATTAAATTAGTGAGATATTTACAAGTTGGAGGAGGAAGAATTCGCGACAGTGAGGTTGAGCGGCAGGTCGTCCTCCGAGTCGGAGGTGGAGGCGGCGTCGGGCGCGCGCCGGCCCCGGATTACGCTCACCACGCTGCGCAGGCGCCGCTCGCCCGCGCCCACGCCGCTGGGGCCGGCCTGCTCCTCCGGCCGCGACGTCTTGTCGGAGTTACACTTGCGTCTCCTGTCTTTGCTGGATTTCTTGGTTTTCCGCTGCTTCCGCTTGGGCGCAGCCGCCTGTTTCCGCTTGGTCTTCTCAGCGTGGAGCTGCGTCCGGCGCTTCCTCCTCGTCCGGGAGCGATACGCGGTCGAGTCCGTGTCGGAGTCCGTGCTGGCGTCGTATGAGGACGATGACGAGGACGAGGAGGGCGAGGTGGAGGGCGAAGGGGAGCGGCGTCGTTTGCGCGCGGCGGCGTGCGCGGGCGTGGCGTGCATGGCGGGCGCGGGCGGCGACGGCGTGTAGGCGCTGTCGCTGTCGCTGTCCGAGGCGGAAGCGGAGGCGGGCGAGGGCGGCGCGTGCTGACGCAGCGTGAGCTTGACGAGGGGTGCGGGCGCGGGCGCGGGCGCGTCGTCGGGCTCGGCGTCTTGCACGATGACGTCACTATCGGAGCCCAGCAGGTCGACGACCTCGGGCGTGCGGTCCTGCGGCGGCTTGATGTAGCCCACCACCATTACCTCGGAGGAGTCGTCATCGGTGTCGGAGTGCGAGATGGTCTCGATGGGGACGACGTGGGCGGCGGTGGGGGCCGCGGTGGGCGCGGCGGGTGCGGGCTCGTGTATATAGTGTCGCGGGTAGGCGGGTGCGGGCGCGGGGGCGGCGAGTGAGGGCGGCGGCACGCCGGGCGCAGGAGCGGGCGGCAGGCGGGGGCGCGAGGAGCCCGCAGCGGGCTCGGAGCTGGACACCACCATGATGTCGGAGTCAACGCTGGCCTCGGACTCGGAACTGGACAGCACCTCGTTGATCATGTTGGACACCCTGTTGTCGGTGGTGTACTGTACGTTGCGATCGTAGCCGGTCATGTCGTAGGGCGTCGACGCGAAGCAGTACAGCTCGTGGAGGAAGTGCACGGTCCTCTCTCCAAAGTACCGTTGCATGACGTTTCTGAACTCGCTGGAGTTTATGTGGTACTGGGGGAGCAATTCTAAAATTCTCGCTATGACATAAGAAATATGTCCTGCATTTTCATTTAACAAATAATGAAGCTCTCTATTCAACCACGGTACTAATCGATGCATTTGAGAATCATTGTACCTACAAATAAATGATTTAAATTAATGATGTTTGTATTATTTGAAATGATACGCGACACTGTGGGTGTGGGGGTTACCTGTAGAAGTCGGGCGTGCAGTCGCGGAAGCGGCCGGTGAAGTCGGGCAGCGGGCGCGCCCACAGGTTGTAGCGGTAGACGGTGCGGCGGAAGGAGGCGGGCGAGCGGCGGCGGTAGGCGGGCGGGAACACGTCCGCCACCATGGGGTAGCGCAGCAGCAGCTGCTGGATCGCCAGCGACTCGCGCCGCGGCAGCGTGAACGTTGTCCTACGGTTCAATACATCAATACTTACTCCCAATTACTGTGATCACGACAGTTAAGACTCCGTTAGTTAGTAGAATGGATATATTATATAATAATTATTTTCATTTCATCACTCTGCTAAAATAAAGTGCACCGTTGAAGTGGTTGACTCAACACATAACACGAGTTTGGGCAAAAGTGGAGAACAGAGTGTCTTGAAATTAGATTCTCTTTGTAGTATTCTGTTATGTAGGATTAAGCACGAAGTTATTTTTTTAAATAAGTTTTTTCTCTATTTATTTTTTTGGCTTTCATTGATATTTTAGTAATAAAAATAGACACAGTAAACTGTCATAACATGTCCGATATACTGTACTTGTTAACATAATCTATTACTAAAAGGCAACACAACAACACAAATTGCAGTTTCTTTCTTTTAAGAAACCTTTTTACCTAACACATATTAACATATTGTGTTTGATTTGTTTTTATATAAGTTCATAACAAATATTGTTGGGAACCATAGATAGACATAGAAAGGCCTATAATGCTGAACGTCTACAGGAGTGGCTTCGGCAGGTGAGCATTGCTCTTCATTTGAAAAAACTGCTTATGCCACCATCAATGGCATAATATGACTAACAAACTGTTAACTGTTAAAAGAAAACAGCACTTCTACTTCATATGATGACATCATATTTAGTGTATATTGTATACATATATGTAACCGGCAATCTATATAATTCGGTATTCTCATCAATGTGTAGAACACCAAAATTGTATGAAATATTATTTATCTTATATTTTGCCTAGCTACTTCAAGCTACTCTATAAATATAGGCAATGGGCAGCCGGTAATGTACGTATAAGATGAAAGCAAGGGGTGGGGATCGAAGAGGGGGAGCGGTTGCATTGTTGGCGTGCGTGCGGGCCAGCCAGGCAATAAACAACTTGTTTAGTTGCTTGCATTTCAGGCATAATTCTATTTTTACTTAGATATACTTAGTATGCCCATAAATACTGTTACAATTAAACATAAACAAAATATTACTTTTGAATTTGGAATCTATAATTTTTATACGATTGTTCATTGTTTTTCTTATTTTCACACCAATATATTGTACAATATTATGTGATATTAAAATGGAGTGGGGTGATAAAGAGAGCCGAATCGTTGTGAATGCATTACATAAAGTAGGTTTGGTGCCAAATACAATTTTTAAAATCATCCATACGCTTGGTTAGTTAAATGTTTGTGTACCGGGCTATTGATAGGTACAATGAAACCTCCTCTATTTGTGACAATAAAAGATTTGGCCGCCCACGTGGTGTTCGTACGAAAAAGGCGATCAAAGTATCGCAGCAGCAGAGCAAAGAATAGCTAGTAGTAGCTTCCTTGAACCTGTAGATGCTAGCTGCAAAATTTTATAATTCTAGCTCAACTGGAAGTATCCTATTAAACTTGATTCCCTTTATAGTGTCGAAATACATATTTTTGCGATATAAACGGCCATATATATTTGTTAAGTAAATGTAGAAATAAGATTTTTTAGGAAATCATGAGGCTGTAGATCTGAATATATGGTTTGAATTTCAACTCGATGTCTCCAAGCGTTCTTGAGATAAAGGCTCTGGAGAGACAGACAGACAGACGGACGGACAACAAAGTGATCTTATAAGGGTTCCTTTTTTTCCTTAAAAGGTACGGAACCCTAAAAATGACTGTATTTAAGTTAGGATTTCGGTGTTGGTTTGCTGTGGTGTTAGCTATAAAGAAATGAGCTCGAACTAGTCATAATTTTGCAAAAATGTAACTTAATATCGGATCTTAATACACAAGCGTATAGATACCATTCTAAAGAATGTAGTTAAGCTCCTTAACAACACCATGTTTAATAACAAAGAATGGTCCTTTCAGCAAGACTCGACGCCGAGTCATAAAGCTCGATCCACCCAATCTTGGTAAGTAACGAACGTTCCCGACTTTATCAGAGCTGAAGACTGACCGTCATCTAGTCATAATCTTAATCCACTGGATTATGATTTATGAACCAAAATGACCACTTGGAATACCTTTATATATTTTTAATGGTTTTATATCAATTTATTAAACTAACAAACTGTTATAGTAATAAATGTTATGCACAATAAAAAAATGTTGTTTTTCTTTGTAACAATATTTATGTCAAGACTAATTATACTAAACCAATATCAGCTACAGATTTAGCGGATTTTAAGTGCAGGTATGATTAGGTTATTATAATTAATTTTAAATTTGAAAGATTCTAACTTGCATTTAAAAATCGGTAAATCTATAGATCGAATATAGGAATATAAACCAAGATCTACTTATTTTACACATTGCCGGTGGAACAGCAGGCACTTTATATAATCTCTAAGAATTTTATTCATTATCTAGGTAAAATATGTAATGGACAATATTATATTATTTTTTACATTGCCTGCACACCGGTGGTTTAATACTAGCTATACAATATCTCGGCAATATTAATATATCGCCGAGGTATTGTATAAAATACCGAAATTATACATATTGTCAGTAACATATATATACAGAATGTTGGAACGAGAATTATTTTTTTGCTTCTTTGTAATCAAGTATAAGCGTTTGATAGCTATCAATACTATTTTAAATATATCTGTGAAATTGCAACTAAAAGAAAATACAATGATGTGATGATCCGATAATCATAAAATTAAACTTTCGCTGTAGCCTTATAAATTACAACTTAAATGTAAATATATAATATTAAAGAATTAAGTTATTTACTTGCAAAAAAGGAAAATTAATAAAATTATATTTCAATGTATGAAATAATAATTACATACTGGTCTCTCAACAAAGCCCACACAAGAAGATATTCAAATCGTTATAGAGAAGAGCATGCTGGTGAAAAAAAATCTGACAAAATAAAAACAACAACAATAAAAAAATAAGTTACAAAAGCGTCCGGAGTTGGAAGTGGAGATGGACAGGTCACATAGTTAGGGAAATGAAAAGGTGGAGCAAAACAATCTTGACATCTTAGGGGCAAAGTAAGAAAGAAAGGATAGATGAGATAAAATCACTAGCAGATTTGTTGCAGGCTTGGCAGATTAAAGAGAGAGAGAGAGAGAGTTGGTTCATTAGCCTTTAATACAATACCTTTTGGCAAAGGTATAAAGGTAAAACGTATATTGTAATTTAATATCTGAATTAAAGGCTAATGAGTCACAACATTTTTTGTGATCCGCATATATAAAAAATAGGTAGCTCGAGAAAAAATAATCTGTCTTTATTTTTTTCCTATTTTCAAAAATTACTGAGTGTGACATGTTACGTCTTGATAGTCGGTGCTTCAAACCTTCATACTTTGGCTCGTTTTGCTCTCGCGGTTTTGCTATAAATTCAATTGTTTTATTATAGTAAATGAATAAAACGGTTAAAAAAGTACCCCATATCAACCGTAATCGGACATAACATAACGCGTAACGTCACACAGCGTTTGGGCGAAGGAACGCAAATTTAAAAAAGTGATGAAACTTTACAACGCCGTAACTTTGGAAATCCAGACCCGATTTTGATGAAACAAAAACTACTGATCGACAAAAATACTGATCTACAAAATACTGATCTTGCATTCCGTTCTTTCTTCATTTCTTTCAAATACCAGAACCTTTGTCTTTCAGTCTCGCATTCAGGCTTAGACCATTATTTTCACACCCTTCTCTCAGAGTGGTGACCAATACCTACAACTCGCATTCTGATGATGCAATAAGCAGTGCATCATCTGTGTACAGCATTCAATTTACATTCAGGTCACCTACTTTCACTCCCGTGTCACTTTTTTTACTCCTTGGAGACAGAGAGGACGTGTATAAGTGGAAGACGGAGCTACTAACAAGTACAAATAAATGTTAATTTATCGAAAAAAAAATATTTTTTCAATTAATTCCTTATAAAACATTTATATTATCACTGATTTATTATACAAAGAATTTTGTATGACAATTAAAAGATACTAAGAATTTTGTATAATAATTCAAATCAATTCATAAAAGTTAATAGTTAAAATTTTCATCAATGTTTTTTTATGATATTATCAAGTATCATATTATAAACCTACTTTACACACAGTTTTTTACTAATTTTAGGCCTAATATTTATTAAATGCTTTGCTGCTTTCTCTTTTAACAATATATCAATATAAGCACAACTGTCTATAATATATGTAATAATTTAAATAAATGATTATCATTAATTGCAACGACTATAAAAACACGAATTAATAACAAAACCTTGAGATAAGGCTATTGTCTTATCAATACTTCTTAAGTGTGTTTGTGATTGATGAATATTGTTTGTGTTGTATGTCTACTATAGACATAGTAGATACATATCAGCGTTGCCAAATCTTAGGTCGGAAAAAAGCGGGATTTTTTAAAAGTTTTAAGCCAGGTTTTGCCCAAATCCAATCCAATCTGCAGAGCTTACGGTATATTTAATATCTGCAATAGCGCTTTCAGGACTACTACCGTTTGCCACAAGAATTAACGAGCACGAGAATCTCCTATAGAATTAACAAGAGAAAAAAAAGGTTACTGTAATGGCTCCGCCCACTTGAAAAAGCACTTAAAAGCAAAAGTAATTTACTTAGCCAACTGCACCCATCAATACAGACAGCTACCAATTTTAAGTGGTTGGAGGACTTAAATCCTGAAACCATTACCATACATAATATCAGGGGGCCCTCAGATATTTACCGACGGTAATAAGATCAAAGAGATACTTTCTCTTTGATCTTATTAAGCGGGCTGTTTCTATCTAAATGAGAGAGAGAGAAAAAAAGACCAGCAATGTTAAACTTTGCCTACATCCAAACTGCACATCTTTCAATGGGAACTTTTGTTAGGGCGACCCAAATTGTGGCAGACAGTCAGGAACAAACAGTTAACATCCTAACTGATTCTAGATCACCACTGGAACTAAAAAATGTAAGATCAGAGGACAAGGACTTTTTTAGCTGATGGCGCATGCGGGTGCAGGGAATTAACATGTCAATTAATTAGCAAAAGATGCACCACTCACGAATACTGCCTACAGCTATGACTATGATAAAATTCCTCTGTCATATATTAAGTAGAAAAGTGACATTCTCTTGTTAAATGTGGAACATACCAAAAATATAAATAACAGCAGTTTTATTACTTATCCATTTGTGTGATATTATAGATAGCAATCAAATATTAATAGCGGAACAATTTCTATAAAATCGGGATGTCTGGCAGCACTGAATTATATATACAATTAAATATTTTGGACTATAAAATACAATTACCACTGCTCAACTTAAGCTGTGTATTGTTTGTCAGCCACTCATTAATGGTAGAGTTTAATATATATATACATATAAATGTATATAGACTATACATATGTGGGGAACAGAGCCTGCGCTGCTGTGTGCAGGATACAGCATGAAGCTGATTTATATGCATGTGTAGGTATGCATTTAATTTAAACTTATATATTATGCACACCTAAACATTTACTATTCCACATAAATACACCCCCAAATTACTAGATTGTCTGTCTAGTAGTGAATGCTTTTTAGTGTGAAGCCTACCTTTTAAACATGTATGATTTTATTAATATAAAATGTGCNCGTAGCTTGGCGAGAACGTATGGCTTAGTGGTCAGAGCGCCTGGTCGGTTTCCAGGAGGCGCGGGTTCGAGTCCCGCTACGTTCAAATTTTTATACGTTTTCTAAATAACTATTTTTCTTTCCTAAGTGTGGAATAACACTTTAAAAATGTTTAAAAATGTATGATTTTATTAATATAAAATTGCACACGCTTGTGCAATAAAAGATAAAATACCTGTATCTAAATCTCCTATTGGCTGCAATCATATCATAGTCATTTCTTTGCTCTGTAATATCTTCAGACTCTGGAAGTTGCTGGTCCACCATGTATTCCTCATACTGATTGTTAGATTTAACATTGTGAATGATTGATCTAAAAACTTGCTTACACAAAGGACACTCTGCTTTTACCTGAAATAAAACAGTTAGTATAATAATATTATACAATTAATAATATTACCCTTTCCTATCCTCACACAAGAGATATGGAGTGAACCAGGTACATATCAGGGTAGGCTGAGGGAACCCAGTGTTAAGACATTCCATTCTCTATACAAAGCATTTTCCAGAAATTGCAAATTGAGTGGCAGAACTCTTCACCATCCTTTGTCTTGTAACCAGAGTAAAGAATGGAAAATATTTGATGGCGAAATTAAAGTGGGAAATCGAACCCATAACCATCTACAATCAGACAGCCTCAATATTAGTTAATTTAAAATATTTGAAATTATTGCAAAATAGATATATTTAGAAACAAATACACTAATTATTATTTCTTTACTAAATAATAATAATAATGTAACTTAAACAGAAATATATACTTAGCAATATTTTCAAATGGTCTTTTATTACTTTGATTCTGTGATAAATTTTTAAACTATATACATTAAGGTTAGTTAAATTTTATCTCATCAATAATTAATTTCATTTAGTATATATTTTAATTGCTAATTTTTTATATTTCATTTTATTTTTAGATTAAGAAAATTACATTAAAAAATCTACTTACTCTGCTCCAAGTAAGTAAGCACTTAAAGCAAAATTGATGGAGACAAGAGTCAGTAAAGGATTTATTGCGGCATGTACCAAGGCATATGGCACAATTGGGTGGTGGGGAATTTCTTCCATCCTCAGGAAGAGGAATTTCATCTAGTTTCTTGTCACTGTTAGAATTTGGTGGTTCACTTAAATCAACTTCTGTCTTAGTCTCCATGGCAGTATACTTCTAGCTATAATAACAAACATTTTTATAATTCTTTCTCATATATTATTTCTATACTACATGTAATCAGTTCAATTCAGATCTTTGATTACGAAATCGCAACCTCACTTACATATAAATAAACATTCAAATAACATAAATATGTAACAAATAAAACTATTACTAAAAGATCACAACTTCATTTAACATTACGATTTTAACAGTAAATAACTACACTAAAAAAAAGATTCAATATAATTGCATTAAACAATGAAGAATGTGCTGTTTTTAAAATTAAAATCAGGAAAATTATACATTCAGAATGAATTCGTATACAATTTACGTGTCTACTTTAAGATATGTTACCGAGATTGTTGAACGTTAATTGCAATTAAAAGCCATTATTTGTATTTGATATGGTGACAACTAAAATGCAGTTTATAATAACATAAGTTTAAACGTTGTAAAAATGTCAATATAAGTACATTAAATCTCAGAATGCTTTTAGAGTAAGGTTTGTCATCTACTGACTTGAAATCTTGACAAACAAGTCTAGTCAACGCAAAAGAAGTCATTGATTACCTTTTCATATGTGTTGAACAATCAATAACTTAACAATATTTATGTGGAATCATTCGTACCACACCTGCAAATCAGTGTTTTTTCATAAAATTATATATTATATTATCGCAGTTCGTGATAGGTGCTGTTGTACAATTTACAATTTACTTGTATCTTGACAAGAAATGCATTAATGTTTACACATGAAAAATATATCAATCATACTTTTTAAGTGATTATTTGGTAAAATCATTAAAATGTAATAGAGAATTACAAACTATAAATATAGTATAGAAATAATATACAATACTATAACCACTTTTTAATGTTTTATTATTTCTTTGCATTTAACATTTTGTTATTAATATTGGGAGTAAAACGAATGGTTCAAAATATGTTCGGCTTTGGGCTTTTGCTAGCCAGCTATTTTTTCCTACAAAATAAATAATATTCCATCTATTACAAAAAATAAATGAAATTTAACACATTATATTTAAAAAACAAAAGAAATTTCCTCGAACTTAAATGATCAGTCACAATTTTTTCCCTGCACCCCAATTTCACCCCTGCATGTTAAACATCTGTCNTGTATGTATGTATGTATGTATATGATGTGACCGAGAGAGTCAGGCAGAGCCATACGACGGAGCTTTAAGAGCAGTCCGCAGTAAGATAGTAAATACTGTCATACTACAAACCTGGTATCGTAAATACGTATCATGGCTAGTAACAAGACAAAGCGCGACGTTGAGTTCCACCACTCAATGCATCGAGAATTCAGCGGAAAGTGGGGAACGGCCGTTCCCCACTTTCCGCTGAATGGGACCGTTTCCATTGAGAATCATCCATTCCCCACTTTCCTCGTCTTAAAATGAGGTGGCTAGGTTCCCTCCGCCTACCCGGCTATATGCGGGACACATAAATGCAATTACATGCATGAAGCTAAGAATCCAGTCCGCTCGACGGCCGCAAGCCGAGGTTCGTTTTTAGTCACTGTATTGTACTATTTTGCTCTAGTAACAATTAAACTGTTTATGATATAAATATTTTTATTACAAGATAGGTACACAACACTAGATGTAAATTAGTCAATAGGTGGGTTTATGATTTTTTTTATGTTTTTTTATGGAAAAAGACAAGGCAAACAAGCGTACGGGTCACCTGATGATAAGGGATCACTGCCGCCCACGACCCCATGTAACATCTGAGGAGCTACAGGTGTGTTGTCGGCCTTTAAGGTGGAGATAGACGGGCTTTTTAAAGGTATGCAGTTCGTATCGAGCTGGAAATACTGCCGCAGGTAGGCCATTCCACAGTTGAGTTGCGCGTAGAAGGAAGTTCCTACAAAACCGCACAGTAGTGGAGTGCCACATATCCAGATGGTGTGGATGGTACTTGAGTTTGTAACGTACTGTGCGGTTAAGAAATTCTCCCAAAGACAAATGCGGTAGAGAACGCACAGCATGAACACATCTCTACCCAAAGCCAATGTGTCAAACCCTGCACAGATCATTGGGTCCCCACGATTTGAACGGCTTTACGTTGTATGCGATCAAATGGGTCAAGGTGATACTGGGGAGCACCAGCCCAGAAATGAGAACAGTACTCCATATGAGGACGAACCTGGGCCCTAAACGGGATCAATCGATGTTTTGTCGTGAAGTACTATCTCATTCTGTTGATTATCCTCAGTTACTTTGAGGCCAACTTGGCCTTGCTTTCCAGATGATCGCGATACTGGTAGTCACTCGAAACGCTATGGCCCAATGTATATATAACACTGGGCGCGACTATAAGGGGAGTGTTTTGAAAGACTGGCGATACGACAAATGGAGTTTTTTTTGTGGTCAACGCGCAAATTTGTGTGAGGAGACATTCTCGAGGGATGCCTCAACAGAAGACACAAGTTTATTTCGGCACTGGTCGACGTTTTCCCGAGAAAACTTGCGCGGCCGGAGTAAACAGCGTCTACTGTGCTATCATCTGCATAGCAATGAATGCTAGAATGTTGTAACATGTCATTGATATGCAGAAGAAACAGCGTAGGGGACAGCACGCAGCCTTGGGGAACGCCAGCGTTCACAGACATATGTTCGGAGCAAAAATCGTGAACATCGACCTTGATGCTGCGCCTAGTAAGAAAACTGGTGATCCACTTGCATAAATTTTCGGGAAGTTCATAGGATGGAAGTTTAGCAAGGAGCGTCCCATGCTACACTCGATCAAAGGCCTTCGCCATGTCCAAACTAAATGCCAAGCCTTGCTTGCAATAGTCTCAGCCCAGCGGTGTGTTAAATAAACCAGAAGATCACCGGTTGAGCAACGTTGGCGGAAGCCATATTGACGGTCTATATACCAATATCCATTTTCATACCAGAAATAAGTGTAATTTATATATAGTAATCCAGTCAAGTCCTTACCTAAGCTATTTTGAACATTACGTATCATAATAACGATTGTAACAGTTGTCTCTTTATTTAACTGACCAACCTTTATTATGTTTTCTCCATTTTACGTGACATTGACGTGAACTGTGTTGAACTGGCACACCTAGGAATCATAAGTAAATAAACAGAAAGAGAAAACCATAAATAGCAATACATTTTTGTGACAATGTCAAAGTCAAATATACTTTGACATGGTCAGATTTTTCATGATTGTAATTCATAAATCATAATAACTTTGGAATAGGAATTTTCAGTAGTGATAATAAAATAAATAATTTTATATTTTTTGTTATAATCAACACGAGATGGGTGTACTTAAAAAGGTTGTTCGAAAGATTGTTCTGTAATTGTTTCATTTGTTACAGATGTGATTATATAATTGCAGCGTTACTTTAACTATAAAATATAATTAAACTACAGTGGTTGTCTCTATAGATTTAAGTAATAAAAAAACTAAATATAGACTAATAAGTGGAAAATATACTTTGTATGTTACGCTTCGTAACAATATATTAAGATAATCGTATTCATATGTTGTAGACTACGGGCCTAGTTGGCTTAGCAGTCGCTCCGAATCCCCATCATACACTAGGAGCCCTTTACGGAAAAATCCTTCGAACACTGCAAAAAATGCCAGAAACATCAGTATATAGAAAGTATACTGAACAAATAGTTAAAGAGAGGGCTGCTGTCTTAAAACAGGTAAATTAACTTGTTAGGTTATTGTTTCTTGTTTATTTATTTTTTATTTTAATTAAACAAATATATATTCTCTCTCAGCTTCACACTGTATTCTGCCTAAAGCAGGGTGGGTAGAGGAAACCTAGTGTTGAGAAACTCCATTCCCCATTTCCACAAGGTGTGACTATAAAATCGGCTGGTTGTGGGTTCGATCTCCACTCAAGGAAATGAAATATTTACTTACATTTATATTTTCATTTCTTTGCTAAATCTATTCTCTAATCTATTCTAATTCTTTCTGAGCTAAATCTATTCACCAATCTATCAATATGAGGTCCTCACTGTTATTTGGAATCAATAATAATACCAAGAAATTCCTAAGAATCCACAAGATCCAAGGGTTCATCATTAATGAGTACATTGGCTTTAACAATTTTCGTGTTAGGTGTTCTAAAAATCATACATTTATTTTTTTTTACCATTCAATGGTAAGTTATTAACACTAAACCAATTAACCCAAAAAACCAAAAAAATGAGAGAGCATTGTTTACATCGTCATATACGATATGTGGTCTTTGCATTTTAAAAATCAATGGAGTGGCATCTCGTGGTTCTTTTCAACTAGATATACTAGATCGCGTCGTAGATATTGGCGGTGAAGTTGAACGTTGTTTAGGTTTATTCTGGAAAAAAGATAATTGCGTAAAATAGAACGAGAGATATACCTTTTTCGTTCTGGTATGTTTTTGAGAATGAAAGTGGCAGGCAACGTTTATGTGTTTTATATGTATTTTTTAGTAGTAGATATTTACGTTATTGTTATCTATTCGTAACTGCGTCACACATAATACAGTACGAATAAAAATCATGAAATGAAAAAAACGTATGCCTAAACTGTTGACGAATCTTAATTATTTTTTTTAGGTATGGGTTTAAAATATTTTACCCTATATCCTGCAACCGTAAAAGGGGTGCAGATGTTTCCACCTGTATACCTAATCAATTTCACAGGACTACACCATAGATCTGACGTTTTCTTGATATCTAGGGACTAACTACAATGTACCAGAGGAAATAAAGATAAATCATTCCCCCAAGAAAGTCAAACCTACAGCCCTTGCTTTTACAGTCAAGTGCTGTGCTGCTGCACCATAATGGTTAATATAGAAAGCAAAACAAAAATGCTTGTTTTTGTAAATTTCAGACCAAGGATACATATGAGATTGAAGCTAAAATCAACTGCGGCCAAGCAGAAGAATTAATAGTCCAGGCAGAGAATGAATTAAATTTGGCTAGAAAGATGTTGACATGGAAGGCGTGGGAACCTTTAGTTGCAAAACCACCTAAAGGTCAATGGGACTGGCCTCCAACTAAAGCTTAAATTCTTGAGTAACCATACATTTAATTATTAGATAATTTAATTCATTTGAAATAAAGCAGAAAGTAATAGAAATTAAATAACATTTTTATTTTCTGAACAAAATCTTTAGAAATAATGGTTCACCTTTCGTTAATATATTATTGTTTACATATTAATAATATCAATTTTTAACAAACATAATAATACATAGATAGCAACAAAGTTATATTAATGCCAAGTATGACATAACATTACTTTACCCATAAAAATTGAGAGATATTAAATGTGTGCAAATTTTTTGTATTATTTTTGAATAAATTTCCTTAATTTTTTAAGTGATCAAAAAATTGACACCTTAAATACTGTTAAGTACATAAATTATAAATATACTAAGCTATTACACATTCCTTGGGTTATTTTAAACAAATTGTCGGTTGCATAAATTTTAAGCTAATTCTATGAAAATAATAAATATAACAATAAAGTAAAACAATTAAATCTTTTGCGTGTGGTTCCAGTAAATGTCTGTGCCTCCAGTATCACAAATAATAGATAAGTTTTAAGCCCAAAAAAGAAATAATATCATAATATAAACGACAAAGCAATTTTTTACGTTACAATCTTAATAAGACAACAGTCAGACTTAAACATAATAAAATTTCATAGAAGTGGCACCTATGGTACATAAATAAAGAATATAACTAGGAATATATATATACATGTACCAGTGCTGCCAGACATCCCGATTTTTACCACAAAATTTAAATGTCTCAAACAGGCCAGACATGGTCCCACTTTTCGTGAAAATTTTATTCCACGCACTTAGATAATTCTTTTTTAATAACTTGATTTTTTGTAATAAATTACTAACAATTCCAAAGATAAATGTCCCGCTTTTCTTTTAGAGAAAATCTGGCAATGCTGATATATATCATCATAAATTACATTACACATTAAGAGGGGGGGGGATAGACAAAAATCGTGATCGTCATAGATATAATATCTAAGTATTAAAATACAAAATTATTGTAAATAAAAATAACTATGACTGAAGCCAGGCGTGGCGCAGGGGCACAAAGTGCGACTGTAAAATCGACTGGCTGTGGGTTCGATCCCCACTAGAGGAAATGAAATATCAACAACCCTGCTGTGAGCGGGATACAGCGTGAAGCTAAAATAAAAACTTTAGAATTGCTATTTTAATTTAATAATTTCTAAACATGTGAAGTCACACAAAGTACCAGCAGGTCTCACAAATGTGACCAGCTGTATGTAATAAAGTTGCAGAGGGGCCCAAAAAATTATGGAATTTAGGTAATTTATGGATTGCTCCTTATAGATAATATTAAGAAGACATGACACTTAAAAGTAACTATTACTAGTTTTATATAAGTAAAAATATTTACAATGAAAAATATGATACAAAAAAGAGTCAAGTATTAAAGTCAAGTTAGAAGAATATATGATAAAAAACATATACAAGGCAAATGTAGCAAAATATATAAAGCTCATAATTTCAGTGTAGTATGTATTTAATATAATATTAATCTTTATTAAGCGTTTTATAAATATATTCAAAATATACAGTAAGTTAAAAAGATAACAAAAATATCTAAAAAATTTATAAACTTACATCAATAGAGCACAATAATAAGATTATTACAACATATATTTGAACACTAAATATAAAAACTTAGAACCTATCTTATATTTAAAAATAAAACTACTCTAATACCTAAATAAATAAATATATTGTAGATGTAATTTAAATGCATACTTTCAACTATTGATTTAAAATGCTATTTCTTTGACTTTGAATAACTATTATACATCTTTGGCATGTCACTGCAGCATATCAAGTTGTATTACATCATTATTTTTTCTTAAAAAATAAGTGTCTAAATTATGTATTTGAAATGTAATTAATATGCTATTTCACATATAAAATTTGGCACAGTGTAATCATAAGGAATGTTTATTTTAATAAAATAGTAAAAAAAAACGCATTTAACAAATAAAATATTTTAAAAAATCAAATTAATGTGATTCATACATTTGTAATATGTTTAAACATTAAAGGTTGTCCAAAAATTACATTGCATTTTGAGAAGGAGAGGGACGTTGTTAAATTTCGTGACATTACATTTCATCATACAACATTGAAATTTACCATTGCTGTTTTAATAATTGCTAGGTGTATAATTGCAAAATATTTGACATCGCACCAGGCAAGGGATCTCGCAAATGTGACCGACCAGCTGTGAGAAGGACAGGACAATGGTCAAATATATGGAAAATTCGCATAACATATTTAATAGATAGCCCCTTATTTTAAAAAGAACTTTAATACAAATTACCATTTAAAGACCACTTGCAAATTATAGTAAATAACAAATTATTTCATCAAATATTTTTTTATATAAATTAATAATGGAATTTTAATTGAAGCTATTGTAAACAGATTGTGTCTCTTTTGGTATTCAAATATGCATTTTTTCAGTAAAGGTCTTAACTCTTCTCACAGTCCTTAACTGTTTATATGAAATCAGATTTTGAAGAAATAGTCAAATTGAAGTATGCAAGGCAACTAATAAATCAAAGGCAGTAGAGAAAAATCAATCCATAGTTTCTCCAAAGACATTGCACGGTGAGGAGCTCAGGGTAGTTATAGTTATTGCTTGTAACCTAAGTATAGGTTTAAGGGGCTCTTTTAAATGTTCATTAGCACTTGCTTCTAATGTTTGAACTCCTCTCTCCATCAACACAAAATTTAAAATGATTCTACTAATGCTACCTGCCATATATGATTTACATATTAATTAAAGACATTTTTAAAAAGGCCAAGATCTTTTATCAAGCTATAGAGTAATTTTGTTGTTATAGCTCTTGCTTTTAAGTGTTGACTGCATCAACTAACTAAATGAATAGTGTTCAAATGTTTCATAAAATGTATTTTTGAATTCTAAAATATACACAATTAGTCTAATTAAAATACTTAATTTAAAATGGGTAAGAATCAAAAAGCAAATACTAAAGTTCTTATTATTGATAATGGTAACTTGCTAATAACAATTTACATTCACTTATTTTTGTGTTCAAACTTACCAAAACATATAAATATAAAAGAAAGATAATATGACTAAGTACTTAATTTTTTACTTAATACACTGAATTCTAAAAAATAAATAACTGTATAAAATAACTCACTTTACAATACTTCATTTGAACTTTTTTGTTATGAAATTAATTAAATAATAAATATTGTAATTAAGTAGATGTAACACCTTTTCTAGCTACAAGTAAGTTTAATATGGGATGTTTTTTAATGTAACTGACTGCTTTTTTATGTGTAACCATTGTAAAATCATAACCATTGCATTGTAGAATTTTATCATGCATCCTCAATCCTGATTTTGCAGCTGGACTACCTTCATGTACTTCAGTAACATAAATTCCCTAGAACATAAATCAATAATAAAAGAAATTAGTAATATTGTTACTACTGAATATAATGTATCTGGAACTCTATGAAAAAAGGTATTCAAAATACCTTATACCCTATTCAGGGAGCCATGAGATAAAAGGTAAACAAATCTAAAAAGGTTATTTTATAGGTCACAATTGATGTAACTCCATCAATTGTGATCTGTAAAATATCATTTTTATATAATAAATAAAATATATATATATGGATTAATGGAAGTAATATGCTGATAACACTATAAATAATATTATTGAACAATGTCTATAGAATATAGAATGAGGCCAGTTGTGGGGCAGTGGCACAAAGTGTGCCTATAAAATCGACTGGTTGTGGGTTCGATCCCCACTTGAGGAAATGAAATATTAATTTAAATTTATATTTTTATTCCTTTGCTTTGGTGTTGAGGCAAAGCGTGGCGTTGAGGTCCGCCACTTGACATGCAATGCTTCCAGAATCTGGCAGAAAGTGGGGAATGGAGTATTTAACACTATGTTGCCTTTGCCTACCCTGCTCTGAGCGGGATACAGTATGAAGCTGATTTGATTTGATTTATTGATGTCAATAGAACTTATTAGTTAAATATTATAAATTTGTGGATATTGATGAAATAATTTTTATAATTATACTTTAAACTTTTATAAAATTGTACATGTACAATTTGCAATTGTACAAAATTAGAAAAAGAAAAACAAATACAAAAATCAAAGATAAAGATGTTTTCATATTTAAAGTTGCTATTCACTCAATTTTGCAGTATCATAAATTATTTTCTTAATTCTTAATAATAAAAAAAAGTATTAAACTAAAGTAAAATGTTTAAATACTTGACATGTAAAACACCCAAAAGCCAATTTGTTCTGACACAACTTTGTTCTTGACATACATTTTTATACTTTAAAAATAAACTACTATAATAAATTATAGAGCACAGGTACTACAGATGTTTTACATTAAAATGTGATGTTTTGTCTTTCTTCAGATTATATCCACCATTTTTACTATCGGTCAACCTGTTAAGACATTACTGTTGTGATTCTGTTGTTTTTATTAAATTTGATTATTTTGGTTTTTTTTTATATTGAATTTTTCATTATTCTTTGACCAAATTCATAAAATTATAAAGTTACATAAAAGTTTTAGAAACAGTATTTCTTCGTTTATATTTTGTCTCATGCCAAAAAGAAAACAAACTATAGCTCTAAATATCATTAACGAAAATATATGTTTATTTATCTTACTTACGTTGTCCGTGTACCCCTGAGGGCTTTTACGATAATCTTGGTCAATACCACCGCCTATTTTGAAACCGCATTTCATGACTTCTCGCCCCTCTGCATCAACACCAGCCTCTTTTTGAAGGGTTATAGGAATCTGTGTAAAATAGAAAGTCTAAAATATTGTGATAACAATGATATATGAACCAAAACAAAAAACTGGGAGTGGTCTTACACTTAAACATTCCATAGCCGTTCCGGCTTGGTGTTGAAATGCCATTTTCGCCATGGTGCTGGTTTGTTATAACTCTTGGCCAAGCAATAAGAATAATAAATTATGTATATTTACGAAATTCTATAATCTAATAATAATTACAAGCGTATCACTACACTAGCACACTTTTGACATAAGCACAGATTCATTAAATATATAGATACTATTAGATACTGTACTAAATATGGGTCGGTACCGTAATTACTTTACAATTTGCACAATACACATTTGATGTGTTAAAATCATGTCAAAACTTATTTATGGTATCTATTTAAAGGGTCTGAGAAATAAACAGTAATCTATATATATAAAAGGACATGTTCCGACTGACTGAGGTAATGCGCACGCACAGCCGTAACCGCTGTGCATAGAAACGTAAAATTTGGACAGATGTTTATTTTCGTAATCTGGACATCCACTAAGAAGGGATTTTGAAAAATTCGGTGTAAATAAGCGGCCGAAGCTGCGCGCGCCCACTAGTATTGTATATAAATAATATAACATTTCAATTCATTTATTGATGACCACCAATATCTATACTTATACATAGCTTGTAATTATCTTTCTTTTTGTGGAAATTGTGAATGTCTATCAATAAAGCGATAGCACGGCACGGCACGTGCGTATACATCGTCTAAGCAGGGTCTTTCTGAGGCAAACGTCAAGGTAAACGTACTCATATAGAATACAGTTCTCATCTCTACAGTATCAGCTTGAACCATTTGATTGTATACAACGTAGACTTGTTTGAATAGTAAGTGTGTGAAAGGTACCTAGGTCCTGTATAGAGGCGCTTCCTCACCATGTGTTCTCTCCTCATGGGGACTGTTCTGGGAATGGATTTGACCTGTCGTTGAATTTTCACGATACATGACAAACTTAAATAACATCGCCACCATATGGATACATGGAGTGCCATTACACAGATTTTTCTTTCACGTGCCACAAAAACGTTTCCGAGATCTTCACCTTAAACGATGACAACGAACCTGTAGCTCCTTTGGTGTTACACGGTAGGCTGTGATTACCATCAGATGATTAGTATGCACGTTTGTCTCCTTTATTCTATAAAAATAAATTAATATTTCTTGAACATTTTATGTATTAATTCTAATATTTAGACGATAGGTTAAAAAATGAGGCCTTCTTATTCTATAATAATTAATAAACAATATTGTTGTTGTTCTTTACATATGGCGTTCCGAGAGTGCCAGGTCAGCACTAATCACTTCGCCAATATCACATTGAATGGAGAATGTATGGTAAAAAAGAGACAATACAATAAGAGAATGTACTTTAAAAAGAGATCCAGCTAAGATACTGCCTTCACCTATAAGATAAAAAAAATATTTATAATATATACATAACAGAGGGTTAGTAATAAGTAATATTTCCCGACTGTTTACAGAAATGTTAGCTAATACTTTATTTCAATTTTTTTTTGATTGATTTGACAAGATAGACAATCTTGTCTACTCCTACTCCTTTTTCTTTGGCGTAGACGGTAGATCTGTAGTACTTACTATTTTCAATTTCATTGCTGTGTAGAAGAGCAAGGCACTATACGGTAGATTCCACAGATCCTTAATAGGCCTAGACGTGGACACAGCTTCCTCTTTATCTTGGTTACATCTCAGGGATCTTCTCGGAGAAACTAAAGTTTGTATGTATAACGTCAGTCAGCAGTTTGAAGTTCATCAAGAAAAATAACTAGAACTAAAAATATAAAGAGACACATTATGAAAGATGGTAATATTGAAATCTGTCGGATATGTCGTCCTGAATAGTCCAAGTAAATTATCTCTCGGTGTTTTCATCATATGGGCTGCGAGTATCAATATACCGATAGTCGATTCATTTAATGACTTTAAAGTGAATAGTCTTGACTAATATCTTAAAACGGTTATAAAATTTGGTGAAGAATCAAGAATCGGATGCACGAGGCGAGTTCATGAGAATTGCTTGAGACAGTGCGTATGGCAAGATGGTCCCTCAATCTGGTTTCCTAAATATGGCCAGAAGAGATATTTTTTCTATTTTCAAATCTTTATTTTTCTAATGCTAAATTATTATTTATAAATGTAAAACAATACGTGTGTATAATAAAACAATATGAAGTATTATAATCTTTTCTTTCTATTTTCTTCCTAGTTATTAAATTGTGTTCAATTGACACGCCTAAAAACCTTACAACAAGGAAGTCAATATAAATGTCATTTGTCAATATTTTAATGTCATTTGTTTTTTTAGAAAAGTCCGTATTGTAAATTGTAAATATTACTATTTAACTTGAATTTTTTCAATGTTAAATTAATAAAAAAAATGGCTAACGGTGAATCTAGACATGTTTTTCGAATACTGATAAGGAACTTTATTAATTCTTTAAAACCTCGGCAAATACAGGGAAATCATATAGGTAAATATTTCTACTTTTCGCTTCTGTTAATATATTTTTTATGTGTTATTATAAAGATTTATTTCAAGGTAAGGACTATATTGGTAATAAATATTACGAAATTCCCGCGGATCCAAGCAGAGGGAAAAGAAATCCATCTCGATGGTATAATCCGCCAAAAGGTCAAGATTTCCAGGATCCAATTCCTGCCGAATGGGAAGCTTGGCTTAGAATGAGAAGGTGATAATAATATCAATAGCATAATCTAACAATTTACATGTAGAATAATTCTAAACATTTATTGCTTTCAGAAAGGAGCCACCATCAAAAGAAGAAATAGCTAAAAATGTAGCTATCGCTGAAATGAAAAAAATAAATGCTGCTAAACTTGAAGCAAAGAGATTGACAGAGGGTGGAGCCTTGCCAACACCTGCTGAAAAGGGCCATGAATCTTTCCCAACTTATTCAGAGTATCATGGAGGAGATCCAGACAATGAATTCAAAAAGTAAATTCTTCTAGAGTATATTGTATAGTAGTTTTAATTATAGTTAATAAAATGATTACATATTAGCATGTATTTTATTAAGGGGACAAATTTCAAAATTAGTAGGCTTATTGATTTGAAGATGTATAATTATATCTTTTTAAATCATACTTGACAAACAGGGAGACATTTTAGATATTCAAAATTTCTAAATCTCTTATACCAAATAACAATTCCTAATATAAAGAATGGTAGTAGTTGAGAATAGAAAATTGAATGCTATAATGGAGACAAGCATAGAGATCCTCATTCATAAGTCTCCCAGAGACTCCTGTGCTTGTGATAGGCTCAGTATATAATCACAAGCAGTTTGGCATTTTCTGCCCATTTAAGCACCATAGTGTTCTTGGTGGGATTTAATGGCAAAGAAACTTCTCATATCCAATAATATCTTTATCAAAAAAATAATGTTATTGCTGTATGATATACAATGTGTGCCAACTATTTACCCTGAAAATAGCACTGAAAGCACATTAAACTAAGGAACATATTTGCAACACAAAGTCTAAATCATGACACATCCACATATCTATAGTGGCCAATGTTTGTGATGTTAAACATTACTTGATTAAACAATTTAAAACTAAAATTGCTTCCTGCATTTATTGCTTCTCTAGACTGTGATTTTAATGACAATCTTCTGTAATATACTGTACAATAATACCTACTTATTATTAATTAATTTCAGCTGAGTTATTATTTTGAATTCTTGCCAAATTTAACCACAAAAAATAACACAAAATAATAAATAATCATGAAAATAAATCATTATTTTTATGACTGTTTATTATTTTGTGTTATTTTTTGTGGTTAAATTTGGCAAGAATTTAATAGAATAAGAATTTTAATTATTATTTTGTGTTATTTTTCTTATAATATGTCTTAACAAAAAAAAACTTTATTTTCAATCATATCCCATAATCAGAACTTAACCAAATTTCCATCAAACTACCCTTGAAGTGTATCCTTTACAATAAAAAAATGGACAAGCGCGCGTCGGGCTCGCCCACCGATGGCTACGTACAAAAATTGGAGGTCTCGAGCTTTTTCTGAAAGTCAAGCTTAGTTTAGCCAGAGCCTTTTCCTCTGATACCTCACCTCATATCGTTTTCAGATTTTTTTCTGAACTAGTATTACTACCCGTGAATGTTAGCCGCCATAATTCAAAACGGACACCGTTTTGAATTCCGGGAGCCCAATTTGCACCCCCCAGTAGCATCGATCTTCAATATCATTCTTTATGGATTCGTAGGTAATGGTGAGGATGTCAAAGATTGCGTATAATAGAACGATAGATATCTCGTTCTCGACAACATATTATATAAAATAGAATAATTATAACCATTTTACTAAGATGGTAGTCTAGAATCTTAACGTTAACATGGTAGTCTCCTGGACATTTTTCTCTCTCTATGCACCCGTGGGCTCCCTGCGACCACCTGTCACACACTATCCGACGCGTAAGCTCATTACGATAAAGTACTGAAAGCCACGGTGCTTAAATTTGAAAATCAGTGGTAATTACCTGAATTTTATATTTCGCGGTGTCTATGGGAAAACCACGTCAGTTTCAGAGGATTAAAAATAGTTGAAAAAAAAATTTGATAGATAGATTAGGAATAAAATGTTTTATATCCATTACGCGCTATACGAAACTACGCCTTAATATTGTGTTATAAGGTTGGATTTTATTGAAATGATCTTATGTCATAAGTGTGTGTAATAATATTTTGAATGTCTGTTTATATTGACTGGTGCCATATTTTTAAGCCGTATTTGTATGCAATCCTTTATCTAGTGTATTATCTTTATCAAATGATCGAAGGTATTTATTCGTAACTGCGTCACACGAAATACAGTATGGATAAACATCGTGAAATGAAAAAAAATCCTACGTCTAAACTGTGGAGGCATTTTGATTAACTTCTTTAGGTGTGGGTTTGAAATATTTTTTCTATAGATTGTTCCCGTTAAAGGAACGCAGACGCTTTCACTCTGTATATAAGCGAACAAGCAATATACGTCTTGTTTTTTATTTACTTTCATAACTTAACTTCACGCTTTATCCCTTGCGGGGTAGTCAGAGAGAACGGAGCGCCAAACGCTACGGTCTCTACATACCTCTTTCGCCTCGTCCACTGTCATCAACCTCTTCATACAACTTCATACTTTCATATACTAAATTATTTAAATAAATAAATGAAATAAAAAAACCATATTATGATAATATTTTTTCAGTAATATTTATACAATAAGATGTACAACAAATAGTAATATAGGTATTTGTACGCTAAATTAATTTCAAATATGAAAGTGTAGAATATTTGTTTCAAGAACATAATTATGAAAACCATTCATAGCAACTGATTCTAGTATTATATTATACTAAGAATTAATAATTCTATTTTGACCTAAAATTTACATGTCCATTACTCAAAATTTGTAAGATGAGTCGTATAGTATAGTGTGACGTAGAAGGTAGCTGTTATGATTGATATATTAAGTAGGTACTTAGTATAGCATGTAGTAGTTAGTAAAATAAAGTAGTAAAAAGTGTGTGTTTGTACTTTAAGATTTAGAATACGAATTTATAATAACAATAATATTACTTTATTGCACATATAAAATTTACATAAAAAAGAAAATGTCTAATATATACACATAAGTATATATTTAATTTATAATTTTTGTCTGTCTGTCTGTTTGTTCCGAACTTGAGGACGGATTTGAATGAAACTTTTCTTGTTGTGTAGCTATTAAACCAATATTTGATTTCGAAGACATACATGATGTAGTATTGAAATGGCCTAGCTAAAATATAAGAAATAACTAAGTGCATCCCTAACAAAAATTGTTGACCGCGGTGAGCATTTTCCAATGATATAAAAAAAGATTTGGAACATCTGATGAACAATCATTAATAGTGTTATAGTCATTTTGCAGTACATGGCAAGGGCTATCACGTCCACATGCCACTAGTATAAAAGACGAGAAAGTATAAACTCGTTGCAAGTAAGTTCAAATTCAGTATACAGATTTTAAATCAAATAAATAAATCAGCTTCACGCTGTATTCCGCACACAACAGGGTAGGCAGAAGGAACCTAGTTTTAAGACACTCCGTTCCCTACTTTCTGCCGAATATGTAGATTTTAGCAACTATAACATTTAAAATTTTATTTTTAGTATTAAATTAAATAAGATATTTAGTATATGAATATATTATACACTTTATTTACAAAAAGAAATACGTAAATAAAAAAAAATACATGATTATATAAATACGAACATATGACTTTTGATTAGGGAGCATTTACAAAAGAGAAAATAATATTTATAACTAAACATTATTTAATAGTTATAAAGAGTCCATATAGTAGCTTTTCAAATTATTATTGTATTAATGAATTATTGTATTAATGAAATCGATAGTAATGTATTGCTTTGAAATACTAAGATGTTGTAGATATGATGTTTGTAAAAAAAATCACTTCTTGTAAAAACATTACAATTAACTAGAGAGTAGGTAGACTATATCTGGGAACAGATATAAGAAAGTTTATTGTTGTAATTTTAATTTATCTAAAACCTCTTCATCGTGAGGCCAGTCGTGGCGCAGCGGCATGAGGTGTGACTGTAAAACCGACTGGTTGTGGGTTCGATCCCCACTCGAGGAGATGAAATATTTACTTAAATTTATATTTCCATTTCTTCGCTCTGGTGTCGAGGTTAAGCGCGGCGTTGAGTTCTGCCACTCAACACGCAATGCCTCCAGAATTCAGCAGAAAGTGGGGAACGGAGTGGCTTAACACTAGGTTCCCTCTGCCTACCCTGCTGTGTGCGGGATACAGCGTGAAGTTGCTTTAATTTATGATTTATTTAAAACCTCTTCCGTTGTCACTGTCTCATTTGGATATCTACTGAGAGCATCTACGTGTTTCATACGCGTTCCTGGTCGATGTTCGATAACATAGTCATACTCTTCAAGTAGCAAAGGAAATCTTTCATTTGTTATCTTTTTATTTAATCTTCTGTAGTCTATGCAGCGGCGGTATTTGCTATTTTTCTTTTTTGCCAACACTATTGGACTTGCGAAATCAGATTTACTGGGTGTAATAATCGTTTGATCAATCCATTCTTCTATTTTTTTATTAACTACATCCAGTTCCAAAGGCGAAAGTCGTCGTGGATTTTGGTGAACTGGAGTTTCGTCAGTAAGTAGTATCTTAGGTTCGACATGAGATTACTTTTTCAGATTTTTCGCGTTATAGTCTTTAATCATAGTGTCAACTTCATTTGTAAATCTTTTCTCAGCAATGTCAAGAGTTTTTTTTTCATCTATTATGGTAAGGTGCATAACTTTTTTTGCAGAAATATTTTCAGCTGTAAAACATACTTCGACTTCATTAAGTATTGGGCTACCGAGGATAACATTTACTGGTATTGCTTTATCTTCAACAATGTGAATGGTGGTATCAAAATAGCAGTCCTCTATCTGAATCTTTGTTATAAGAGCTCCCATAGTCTTTATCTCGAATTCAGCAATACCTGTAAGCGGTATCATGGTGTCAGGATCACAATGTTCGCCTTTAATTTTATCCAGATATGATTCTTGGACCAGGTTCACATCACTTCCTGTGTCAAGAAGAACATTCACTCTTACATCATTAATTCGTACATCTTTATAAGGTGTTAGGCACTTATCTCCATTTTGGTCTTAAGTTGCTTCTTCGGATTGTTAGGACATTCGTTTGATTTGTGGCCAAAATTATTGCATTTAAAGCATTTACCTCCTTTAGTGCAGTTAGGTGACTGATGATCTAATCCTCCACAATCATAACATCTTATTATCGTAGGTATATGCTTTTGTCCTGAAGAAGCGCCAGGAACCGGCGCTGTTCTAGGAAAATTGTGTGTCTTGTTCGAGGCTTTTTTCCTTATTTCGCCGTACAAGTCTAGCTTTTTTCTGAATTCTTTCAAATCGGTTGCCCCATATAAGATTACCTTATTAAATTCTGTGTCTCGTATACCGTCGATGATATACTCCATTAATGCTTCGTCTTCAATAGTACCGTGCGTTGCCAATTCTTACATGTGCAAAAAGTATTGCTGATAAGTTTCAATCTGTTTCATTTTTCGGGCTGCAAGTCGTTTGTGTATAACAGCACTATTTACTTAGATCCAAATTCTTCTTTAAGTTTTGTTTTCAGATCACTCCAACTATTACAACGACCCAGAGATCTTAAAAATAATTGATCAGTTCCTCTGAGTAATCGTTTTGCATAAATCACGTTTTCAATTTCACCCCACTGCATCAAAGTTGCTATGTCTTTAAAGTCATCAATCCAGATACTAATTCCGTAAGTATCTTCTCCGCTGAATGACCTCATATTTTTCCAGATCATGAAATGAAATTCAAAGAGGAGGATCCACAAAGGGCGTGTCTTCATCGTAATCTTTAACCTTTTTTGGCGACATTGCTTTAGTTAATGTTAAGAATCAACAGTCGTAAAATTGTACAAAATCTTCTTAAGTCTTCTATACTAAAACCTTATTGTAACTTCTTCATATTTAATTTAGGTTCTACTTAGTAAGTTTAATATTTTTTTCACATCCGGTTAACAATGTCAGCGTTATACGTCGTATTCCAGAATAATCTGTAGTTTCTTTTTTCTTTGTCGTTAGCTTTCTTCGTAAATACGCTAAATGACATTCTTCACCATCCCGGACGAGCCCCCATGATTTTGTGGGAATGGGGAAAGAGAATACGCGAATTAACAATGTTTTTTATTTAATTCATACAANGTAGCCAACATACATAATAGGTATATCAAAACACGAACATAATTCAGTGTGTTAAGTAAATAATTCTGTGGTATAAGCGGGCGAAGCCGCGAGCGGGTCGCTAGTATATATATATTTCGTGTAAAATTACACTACCATCTCCTGGTCTATATTTAGACATGTGGAGTTTTCCATTGAACGATTGGATGTGATAAGTGATGTCTATATAATCGCAAACAGCAGTATCGCTGTGGTCTTATTTAATCGTACTGTAATAAAATATTGACGTGCCGAAAATTCTAGTCAAAGTCAAGGGTATCCGGTCAAAAACCGGGTTTTGTTTAGTTTCATTCACGAAGAGCATACGATACGTATTAAATTATTTATAATCTTATTTTAAACAACTCTATATTTGTAATTTACTGAGTTATATCTTAAATTTGTTCTCTAGTGGAGGTGAGTGCCACCCGGTTCTATATTTAGCATGACGCCTTTGACATGTGATAGTGTGTATATGTAAATAGATGCTGTAATCTTTGCATATATTGCCGTGATTATGTTTTAATTTTGACATTGATAAAACACGCATTTTTATAAATAGATTACGATGAAACCAAGTCGAATATTTAGTATAGTGCATGTCATTAACGAGACAGTTGTTACTTAAGCCCACAATCATTTTATCAAATCTTTATATCGCTAACTGGGTTAAACTCGACTGAGTTGCTCCCTAGCAGTCAAACTAGCTTTTGCTTATCTGACTACCTAATTGAAACTATTATTTAGTGTTTAAATCTTTTAAGTACATCTCTTATCGTGAAGATACTATATAAAATGTGTAAGAAACTTGTTCAATGCACTGATAATATATCTTTGTGAATTAGCAGAAGTGTTTTTAGATATACAGATTTTTTATTTTCGTTAACTTTGTCTAAAATTATAAGGTAATTTTATATATTTTTTTTATGTTCTCTATAATTATGAAAGTGTATTATTTTAATTATATTTCAAGTATACATTTTAATCTTAGAACTTATATAAACATATTTTTTCTTTAAATTTTTTTTAGTTATTTGTGAATGTTTTCAATTTTAGACAGAATGGCTCAACAAACTTTATCTTCAAAAGATATATTTGCTGCTGAAGACCAATATGGTTGTCGCAACTACGCACCGTTACCTGTTGCATTATGCCGAGGAGAAGGTTTGTTATTTTATCATTTTAATTTTATTGGTTTAATTAAAGGCATGTTCTTAGTAAGTAGGTAGTGTAATAAATAGTAATAATGTACGTATTATTATATGTATACTACTATTATACTACTACTAGCTTCACGTTTTATCCCTAGCGGGGTAGTCAGAGAGAACGGAGTGCCAAACGCTACGGTCTCTACATACCTCTTTCGCCTCGTCCACTGTCATCAACCTTTTCATACATGCCCTCCGGGGGGTCCTCATGCCATTTACGTGACTTTCCCCCAATATCTTTGATACTGTGTTCTCGAAGGTCAACCGAGGTCTCCCCCTACCTCTCTTATATTATATGTATGTATGTACTACATATTTTCATATATATTACTTAGATATTAAAATACGTACGTGCATGTGGCACGAATTTTCAAATGTAATATGAAATTAATTTGGTATTTTTGTAACTCGTAACGATCTCATAATATATGTATCATATTATAATATATATTTTGTATATTAGCACAAGCAATGTATAAAAGAAATATGCCGATATTATCGACGACAAGATGATGAAATTTGTGCTTACAAAATTGTTTATAAATATTGATAATTATAATATAATTTGCGTGAATGACATAAATAATAACGTTCATGGTAACATGAGTCAGTTTTAATTTTTTTATCTTTTTCAATATCTCATAATTATTTAGTAGTGTATTCTATGAGTCGTAGCCGCCGTCAAGTTTGCTGTAGATGCTTAATTTTAGGATTTTTCTTACTTTTGATTATTTTCTTCCTGAGTGAACAATGCAGAAAAGTTCAGAAAATCTCAACTTTACGGTGACCAAGACCGTCGACCCCCCTGTAAGTAGGAATTAAAGTGTTGGGGCATTGTTCTCATCTCTCTGTCCAATTTGGAAAACTTTTATGGAGGAGAAGTCGATGGAGGAACTGTGCATGCTTTCTAAACACAGGAAATTGGAATAATTGATTTAAGGAATACCCCGTACAACACACTCCCCTGAATGGTGATTAAATCTATGACAATCGCATATAAAATCAGATACTTCTTAAGTCCATCGTTATATCTAGTTACAACAATATATCTTCTATATTTTACTTATCCAGTTTAGATTCATATCCCATTCCTGAAGCGATTACGTCTGGTACGTTGACAGATTTTGTTTCCGTGAGAAGCGGGGCTTTTGAACATTTTAAGTAAAAAAGAGGGATTCTTTCGCCAAAAGCGGGACAATTTTTTTAATGAGGGTTTAAATATAATTTTTCCATTTATTTGAGTTTAAAATAAATCTTTTAATGGTGACAAATATCAATATAAAATATTTTTCAATCTAAAAACGTCACAATACTTAAACGATATTGTTTGGTTTATCATATGTAAATTATAAGAATAATTATACGTAACCTAAAGTAATAAAAAAATATTTCTCACAAAACGTGAAAAGCGGGACTATACTCGTCTCGACCGGGACATTTAATTTTTGGGCTAAAAATCGGGGCGTCCCGCCAAAATCGAGACATCTGGCAACGCTGATACGTATATACTTTACTGTACTGACAAAATACTTATGGCCTAAGATCCCATTGCATAAATCTGTAGAGATCAGTAATTCTAATGAAACTTATATTTAAGAATGATACATGATAGTAGAATACATTTAGTGACCTATTTAAACCAGGCAACCCTGGGCTTGTGGCAGACTAGGAGCTGGCAACCATTGTTTTTCCAATTCCTTATGCGATTTTCTTTCAAATGATGTGCGATTCACATAAAAAACATATGAGTGCAATTTTCTCCAAAAACGAGTTACGAAAAACATTAATTAAAGGTGATTGCGACAGGATTATTTTAGGCAACCCTAGTGTAATCTATTCTACTATCATGTATCATTCTTAAATAAAAATTTCATTAGAATTACAGATCCCTACAGATTTATGCAATGGGATCTCGACCTATTATATTTATGCCAACTACGTCATCAAAGTGTACTTATTCTGCCAATGAAGTTATGAAAATATATATCAATAGGTAAAGTTTTTATATGATCGAGTGATCTTTATTAATTTTATTCAATGAAGTTTGAGTATTCTAAAATGTTATACTTATTCATAATCTTTATTTTGATTTTATCATGATAAAAATAAAAAATGTACGAGGATGCGTCTCTAATATTCTGGTATAAATAAGATATCGCTTGATAGGAGATCACTAGAATCTTAGTAAGATTTCTGACCATAATATCAGTTTGTACCGGTTACGAATTTAATAACTTAATAAAAGATGTCATATAAGTAATATATACATTTTAATAATAATACGCTGCATTATCAGAAGTTCATATGTTCCTTATAATGTTAATTTTTAAAAGAAAATATAACAATAGAACTTTACTTAAAATATTTAGGTATTTTAAATATTTAGGTATTGAGAAGGTGACTGTAAAAACAAACTTAACATACCCATAGCAATTTAGATTAGTAAATAAATAATTGTGTAGTTTAAACGGGCAAAGCTGCGAGCGAGTCACCGGTCTTCCATTGTATGTATAATATATTATTCTTTTTATTTTAGGTCCATTTGTTTGGGATGTTGAAGGCAAGAAGTATTTTGACTTTTTGAGTGCATATTCAGCAGTGAACCAGGGACATTGCCATCCCAGGATCATCAAAGCACTTAAAGAACAAGCTGACAAATTAACATTGGTGTCTAGGTAATCCAGGGATTTTTGTGTTATTTAGCTATTATTAAAATAAAATTAATTAAATACTATAGATTTCCGGTAATAGAATTATTTGTTGGACACTCTCATTTGTTGGCATTCACAGGCTTGCCTAAGGCGTACGACTCAAGACGCAACAGGTTGTGGGTTCGATTCCCACTCGAGGGAATGAAATATTTAACATTTTCATTTCCCGCTCTGATACTGAGGCAACGTACTGCGTTGAGTTTCGTCACGCACAATACCTTCAGAATTCGATAGGGAGTGGTGAAGGGAAGTACCATAAAGGGAACGGAGTGTCTTAACACTAGGTTTCCAGATTCCCTCTACCCTGCTATGTGCGGGATACAGCGTCAAGTTAAAAAAAACTTCAATTCACTATGAGTAGAAAAAAATAACAAGCTAAGAATAGATTAATCAATTAAGAAATAGAATAATCAATTACGTATACAATTGTATTTCAGGGCATTTTATTCTGACCAGCTTGGCAAGTATGAGAAATTTATGACAGAACTTCTAGGATATGACAGACTGCTACCTATGAATACAGGCGTGGAAGGAGGTGAGAGTGCGTGCAAGATTGCAAGGAAATGGGGATACGAAGTCAAAAAGATACCACAAAATCAGGCCAAAGTAAGCCATTTATCTAATATATTTTTTAGCTTCACGCTGTATCCCGCTTGAAACTGTCGTGCACAAAGCACTGGGTTCTTCGTTTGTAGCATAAATTCGATATATTGCGTTTTGAGTGCGGAAACTCAACGCCGCGCATGCCTTAACAGAGCAGGAAAATTAAGTAACCCAACGGCCTCCAATAATATATCAAATAATCCGATATGGTTAGCTTGTAAATATTTAGAAATTTCTTGTTATAGACACTCTTTACTCTATGTAGTAGGGTAAGTAGCAGTGTACGGTACTTAATTAAATTATAGATAGTTTCATTTATCTAATATATTAATACTTTTATCATTATTAAAAAATATTGTAGTGGCTACATTCTAAGATAATTACATTAAATTACAAATTACAATAATAATAACAAAGTTAAAATCTGTGATAAGAAATGAAATGGTTTGTATATGTATGTATAGGAATTATTGTCACGACAGAGACAGTACATCTCTTAGATACTTTTGTTACAATCTACTATATGCATTGAATTCGAACGAATAATTCGAAATTTCGTCACATTCTTATAAAATTTACATTAAAACCGTTTTCATCTAAACCTGTTATATTTTATAATAACTTTTATTATAATATACTTGTTAACACAGATCTTATCAATTTTTCATGGTAACTTTTAGTCTTTAAGGTCACATTCTTGTAAATAAATAGGCATTGCACTATAAAATGTAGCCGTTGATTTATTTACAGAAGATACCCTTACGAAGATAGTAGGTCAAGAATTAGAATGACGAAACTATCTTGACAAATGATTGTTTTTTGTGTAAATGAACAGAATAACATTATATTCTATATAGTAGATGTTATCTTATAGGATCATATTATGTACTTATGTTTCAGTTGTAACTTTATTATGTGTGAAATAATGGATTTTTGAAGTACGGAACTCTAAAAATACAGAGGAATTTATAGTTATATTCTAATATTATAAAATCATTTAATTTATTTGTAAACATTTAGACTTCCATTGATGAAACTTAAACATTTTAATAAGGGCTTAGTTTGTATTTTACTAAAGAGTTTTTGTTTACTCAACTATGCGCCTGCACAAGGCTTAAAATATATTTTTTATTTTTCTTTGTAGATCATTTTCGTAGAAGGTAACTTTTGGGGTCGTACGCTGTCCGCAGTGTCATCGTCATCGGATCCAACTTGCTTCAACGGTTTCGGTCCATACATGCCTGGCTTCGTATTGATTCCTTACAACAATATTCCTGCATTAGAGGTAAAAATAAAAATAAATTTTAATATTTTTTGTAATAAATAATAATTCTTGGTAATAAGAAGTTTGTACTAATATACGTATATGGAATGGTAGATGAGTAATTATACAAGTTATGGCAGACACGTCCTTTTAAGCCTTAAAGGCAAAATTTTATAGATACATAAGAAGGTACACCGTACAGTTAGCGAGGTTTAAGCGGAGATTGATAGTTCAATATAAATGTGACTACAATGGACATTGCATTTGCTTTTTTTTACTGCTTGATCACAAGCATTTTTTCATTCTTGTACAGTGGTAGTGCCAATTTTATCTTTCACTTTTAGTAAATTAAACATAAAAAAAAATATGTGTAAATATTTACAGCTCTCTAATAAATTATACCGATTTTTTTTATTATAATTGAAATGTAATAACTCGTAGATATAATTATGTTGTAAACTTTTTACTTTTTGTAGGTTATAATTCGAATATTCCGAAGAGAATTATATATGACAACCCAAATCCTCTTTCACTATTGTTATGTAAATTTATTTAAATGTCCTTTAAAGTGTGGTACTATAGATATCTATAGTACCACACAGCGCCAATGTAGCGCTAAGTGTTTAATGCGCTTAATAAATTATACCGATACGTAATTAATCAATTGAAATGTACTCGTAGATATAATTTTGTCGTCAAATATAAGAAATAATACTATAAAAATAAGTAACAATAATTCGAAAATATTAAATATTCTAAGATATGTAATTGATAATTACAGAAAGCTCTACAAGATCCTACAGTTGCAGCTTTCATGGCAGAACCTATTCAGGGCGAAGCCGGTGTGATAATTCCCGACGACGGTTACTTAAGGAAAGTTCGCGAACTCTGCTCCAAATATAACGTATTGTGGATTGCAGACGAAGTGCAGACAGGATTAGGTAACGTGGTTTACATATACATAGGTAGTATGTCCAGATTGGTAGGTATGTAGGTATGTGTAATTGAAATCTCCCTTGAAAATTAAAATATTTCTTTACATACAAAGACAATAATTCGTTTCGTTTCGTAATATTATTTAAAATATATTACTTTTCATTTAGAATTCTATGAAAGAAATTTTTCGACATTTTTTTAGTGACAGCGCAATATCTAGTTTTTATGAATAAAGAAAAACCGGTCAAGTTAATATCGTGGGTTTCTTACTATTTTAAGGATTCTAGGTCAACGGGACGTACAACTTATAAATGTCGACAAACTTAAATTTGCGGGCGTATGCACGCATTTTGTATGAAATGAACTACCATTATAAATTTACACCTTTTGGATGTTTTCTTTTATTTTTATTGTAAGGCTAAACGTACCAAATTTCATAACTAGGTCCACGGGAAGTACCCTATAGGTTTAAATTACGCGGTTGCATTTCACATACAAAATGCAGTAAAAACGATGCATAAATGCTCGTATTTTTTGATTGCGTTGACTTAGAAGCTTGATTTTTTTCTGTGCTCCAAGAGACTGACTGACTAGACTGAAAACTCGAATATTTGATATTAGTCTCAGCTTGACCTCCATATACTCGACCTCGAGATAAATGGTCTTGACAGACGGACGATTAACTGATCCTATAACGGTTCCATTTTGTCCTTTTGGAGTACGGGACCCTAAAAATGTATGTGTAACTATATATGTGCAATTTTATCTTTTTAAATTCTAGGTAGAACAGGAAAATTACTGGCAGTGGAACATGAGGGTGTTAGACCGGACATTGTTATCTTGGGTAAAGCACTCAGCGGCGGCGCCCTGCCTGTGTCCGCTGTGCTAGCTAATAATGAAGTTATGGACGTAAGTAAATATCAAATATATATTTCTAATATTTCTCGAGGAATAGAAATTTACGATAATATTTTTTCGTGTAAATCAGTGATTCGATGCATATATATATATATATATATATATTTTTAATGGGGTAAAATATGAAAAAACATGAGTTCCTGTTTAAATAAATAATACGCCTAGTTTTATAACTTTCCATCATTTATATAATAGGTACAGAGTGTTTTAATCTTATATTATAGTTTTAATTACTCTACGAAAGGCTAATACAATAAAAACGAAAGAGATTTTGCCAAAAACGAAAAAAATGTTTTTTTCAAATAGAATAAAAAATTAAATTATCGTTGAAAAATAAAACGCCATTTGTTAAAAATGACACTACTAACACTAACGTCTTAAGGCGGCAACGTTGCACACGCCTCATTCACGAGATCGATTCATAGGATTCGTAGGTAATGGCGGTGAAGTAGAAAGTTGTTTAGGTTTATTATACAAAATAGGTAATTGCGTAAAATAAAACGAGAGATATCTCTTTCTTGTTCTGGTATGTTTTTTGAGAGTGAAAGTGGCAGATCAGCGACGTTTAGCTTAGTATTTTTGTAGTAGTAGGTGTTTACGTTATTGGTATCTATTCAGAACTCCCTCACACGTAGTACAATATGGATAAAAATCGTGAAATAAAAAAAATCCTTCGTCTAAACTGTTGACGTATCTAGATAATTGTTTTTGGTATGGGCTTGCTGCTGCTCCCGTAAAAGGAGCGCAGACGCTTTCACCCAGTATAAAAAAAAATAAAAGAATTACTTTAAATTTTAATAAATACGTGTGTTGTACATTATTTTGTAGGTAATAACGCCAGGCACACACGGGTCGACGTACGGCGGCAACCCCCTCGCGTGCGCTGTCGCTACGGAGGCCATTAAGGTGATTAAACTATATTTTTTACCTTTAAACGTAAGTAATTTATTTTGTTAAATGCATATATTTGATTTTTTTATACAGGTCTTATTGGAAGAGAAATTATGCGAGAATGCAGCAAGACTGAGTAAAGTTCTACGTGAGGAATTGGAGAAGATTCCGAAGTCTAAAATAGTTGCGATTCGAGGGAGAGGGCTCATGTTCGCTATTGATGTACATGACAGTAAGCCTAGCGTTTCGTTATTATATTTTTAAAATAAAGGAATTTGTGGCGCAGGGGCATTGGCTTACGACTTTGAACGCGATGGTTGTGGGTTCGATTCCCACTCAGAGTAATTAAATATTTAATAGGTATTTGCAGTTCCACTACTCATTATGCGATAGCAAAACGCCTTGAGATTCGGCGGAAAGTACTCTCTCCGAGATATAATAAAATATTTTTTTAATAGGATTTCGGTCACCATCAGTTTTTCTTTATATATTTGCTTTACTTATTGGATGATAATATAGTTACCTGATATTCAATCGCCTTTCTTTTTCAATGAACAGGTATTCCTGCATACGAAGTATGTCTTAAACTCAAAGATGAAGGTTTTCTTGCAAAACCTACTCATGGACAAACCATTCGTTTGGCACCGCCGCTCGTCATTAACGAAGAACAGCTGAGATTGGGCGCCAAAATAATTCAAAATGTATTCCAGTCTTATTAAATATATTGTTTCGATCTTGAAAATACATAATTTTATATTAATCTAATAAAATACTTATTTACTGTAAGTAAATGTGTATTTTTTAATAACATAATTAATATTTAAAAATATATAAGGGCATTTTTTATTTTCTTTACATATGGCCACATATTATTTAAAGGCTGTTTATTGTGGCTGTTATCTATAATATTTTTTTACGTTGTGAAATTTTTCTTTTCGTTTTAAATAATGAATATAATTGTAACTTGTAAGTTAATATTAAAAAAATATATTATACTTATGTATTTACTTAGTTATTCAAAAATAATTATGACGTACGTTTTAATAAATACTAATATTTAATGTAATGGTTTTATTGTTTTAATTTGCCAGGTATAAATAACTGATATAGTGCAATTAATACATTTTAAGTACTACAATAAGTAGTTATTTATAATACTTACGCATAATTATGACGTTATAAAACCTATACTTATATAAAATTAAGTTTTAATATAAAAAGACTTTCCTGCTAAATGCGGGATACAGCGTAAAATTGAAAAAAAAAACAATTAAAAAGAAGACAAAGACATGTTAAGTACCAAAAAAGAAAGGTAAACTTTAAAAAAATTTTTTTTGCTTAAGTTAACACAGGGGCGAGGCAAAATCTAAATTTTATTTAGGCCCTCTTGAGTGCAAGAAGGCGATTTTTTTCTTAATGAAAAAACTCTTGACAATAATGTCAAGAGTTCATAACAAGTTTTTATTCATGTAAAAAATGGGAAATTAGCCACTGTGGCACTCCACTACTGAGTACGTATGCGATTGCTGTGGATGGTATTTAAATTTGTGACGTACTGTTACTAACGATTAGAAAATTCTAGGTCTATCAACCGATTCACATCTTTTTACTACGTGCGGACAAATATAATATCTTGCCTCTATCACTTAAAATAAAACATAGACACAATGAAATTGGTGGTGGTAGTGGTGACGTCAATATAGCGCAACAGAACAATGTATAAAAATATAATGAATGGTGCACGTCGTGAACATAATAATATACATAACATGCACCACTGTTTGTTGCCTTAAAATATAACTTTCTTTTACTCTGTAGCATTTAACAACAAAATAGGCGAGCGCAAGAGTGTGGTTATTTCCGCTCTCTCACTCCCTCTCGTTCGAAAAACCGAGACAAAACGGAACGCCCGCGAGGCGATGCCGCACGAGGATACACGAGCACACCGTCCACACTCTCGAGTGTTGATTGGGTTTTACATTGTAAAAAATAAAAACCTTGTGATGACGCATCCAAATTAATGGTACCTACGATATTATTCATATATATCATATGCTTATGGAAATAATCGCAGAGGCAAAAGCGTGTGACTGTAACGCGACGGTTGTGGGTTTGATTCCCACAGGAGAATGAATTATTATTTATTTATATTTTCATTTATTCGCTCTGGTACTAAGCAACGCAATACCTCGATGATTCGGAGGAAGGTGGGGAACGGAGTGTCTTCCCTCTGTCTATGAGACTATATGAAGATTTTTTTTACTGCGAGAAGCTGAAAAAAAAGAATATTTTTAACAATTTCACTTTGTCGGATAATAATTAACACTTTCCTTAATTTCAAAGATATTAGGTACAAAAATATATTTTTACTAAAAAACATTATTAATTAACTACCTAGTCAATATATAAAAATCTACTTTCTAAACAAACAAAACTATATACGACACGACATGGCGTGCTCAATTGTGCTTGATTGTTAATTGTTACAAATAGTACTAAATTAACGTTACTTAAGTTAATAAAAATAAAACTCGTGAATACATTAAATAAGCATTTTATTTTTAAATAACATATTTCGTGTCACAACACACTTGAATCACAGTTAGTTGAGGTAAATACTGAATTTGTTTGCTGAACATATTATTAGTTATAATTTGTAGCCATTTTGGTATTCACGTATCTACCATGTCTATCCTTATTATACTAGTCTATACTGGCAATATAATTTTTACTATGTTGTATATTATATTTTGTTTATAGTGCATTTTCTAAAACACCTAGTTGTGCTCTCATTGTGTCCGTTAGTTTCGATAGAAGAACGCTCTCGTCTAAAGTCATCTTGGGGCTTTCAAGTAAACCTGAAAAAAAAAACGATATATTTATTTAAATTTTAAACTTAAATTTTAGAAGCCAGTCGTGGCGCAGGGGCACAAAGTGTGACTGCAAAATCGACTGGTTGTGGGTTCGATCCCCACTCAGGAGATGAAATATTTATCTACATTTATATTTTCATTTCTTTGCTCTTGTGTCGAGGCAAAGCGCGGCGTTGAGTTCCGCCACTCAACACGCAATGCCTCTAAAACTTGTCGGAAAGTGGAGAACGGAGTTACTTAACACTAGGTTCCCTCTGTCTACCCTGCTGTGTGCGGGATACAGGTTGAAGCTGAAATTTACTTAAATAAGCATATCCTCAATATAATATATTCTAATTAGACTTCTCTGTGCCTACGATTAATTTATATTTTATATATCGGTAAGCATCTGCTGAATATAAAGTAATAAACTTACATTCCCATTATTATCCTCTGCATTTAAGTGTCAACATCTAAGGTTTTTTTAGCTTCACGGTCTATCCCGCATATAATAGGGTAGGCAGGGGGAACCGAGTGTTAATAATTAAGACACTCCCTACTTTCCGCCGAATTCTTGAACTATTGCATATCGAGTGGCGGAACTCAACGCCGCGGATTTTCAAATTTGAAAAATCCCTTAATAGAATCGTCATCATCTATAACATTAGTTTGATAGGCATGGAAAAATCTTCCTCATGGTGTTTATAAATATAAATCTAATAAACATTACAATTTATATTTATATTTCATATGAAATGATTTATTTATTTTTATTTGATTTATGTAAATATGAACCAACTAATTAGTGACTTATCAGTTTCTTTTAATTATTGTTTCAAGCGATAATTGAAAATGCTATTTATATGAATTGATAAGTTGGTTTTATCTAAAAAATAAAAGCACCATTATAAGGTAAACTCTTTAAATTGTTAAAATATATTTAAACATGTAGAAGACCTTTCGTTAAAAAATATTCTTTCATTAAGAAAAAAAATCATTTAGTTGTTTTAAAAGGGATGTTGGGTGATTAAATGATATCGTTCTCTATTATAAAATGATGCATTATGTTAATAAATAAATTTACGTACAATTTCATAAAATAAAACGTAACTTTTTAAATTTATTCAATGTATTCGTTTTACTCCAATGCTTACCCTTATTAAGACAATTCCAACATTCTTGGATTTCATAGCTCAGTCCCGCGCTGTTGTGGAAGTGGAACTTATATTTGCCTTTAGGTAATGTCCACTCTGTACTGTTTGCGGCAGATATGTGCAACACTGTGGGACACCAAAAGTAGTCGAGCTAGAAAAAAAATACATATATAAAAAACCAGACTTTTCAGTTGCAATTCTAACTAAAAAAAATGTCAATATAAAAAAATATCATAAAAATAAAATTTATCATTTTATTTTTAACAAAATAAAATGATGCATTATGCTTATAAATAAATTTACATATAATTTCATAAAATAAAACGTAAGTTTTTAAATTTATTCAATGTATTCGTTTTACTGCAATGCTTACCCTTATTAAGACAATTCCAATTTTATTTTTAATAAAATTTATCATTTTATTTTTAACATTTTAATTTTTTTAGCGCTTATAACAGGGCGAGGCAGGCATATTTTACAATGTTAGCTCAATTGTTTTAGTAACTTATACGCCGGAAGTTAAATAATTCAATTTAAAAAAGAAAACTAACAACGTCCTTGCATGTATCGTAGCTAATAATAATATTATAATATCTCGTACTAATTATTATTTAATATTAAAAATACTTTTTACTTTAATTCACTGTATACGACCTTATATAAATTGCATGCAAATGTCACTAACTTCAAGGCTAAACATCGAGAATTGGGATAAGGCCATGTAAAGCTATAGTACATACTACATATGCTTGTTCTGATGCTAGTAGTAAAAGCAGCTTATCAAATAAGATTGTAATTTAAAAAAATAGGTTTGCAATTTTACTGTTGGACATGAGTTAATTAAAAAAAGTAATTTCTCTGGTCTGTTTACAAAAATATTTTATACACATTTTTTAATACTTTTGTAAATTACAAAATTAAATAACAATGTCAAGTAATATTATGAATTCTTTAAGGAACATTTATTCTTAATCATCAAACTTAATGATAATGATAGTATAAAAAAAAGGTAACGAGTGCTAAATACTTATTTAGAAAAAATTGAACGTAGCGGGAACGTAGGGACAGCCGCGCCTCCTGGAAACCGACCTGGTTTCCAGGAGGCGCGGGTTCGAGTTCCGCTACGTTCAAATTTTTATACGTTTTCTAAATAAGTATTTTTCTATCCTAAGTGTGGAATAACACTTTAAAAATGTTTAAAAGTAACGAGTGCTGTTTTTTTGTTTTGAGATTTTTGTTTCCATGACCATGAAATCTTTAAAAAAAATAGTTTTCTTTAAATATATATATCTGTATATAATTTGGGTTATAATATATGTTTCAGATTTTTCCATTATTTTTATTTTATTGTCTAGTGATAAATCACTTTGTCAATCACTTTCTTTCAATCTAACATGATGAAATTAGTTTTGTCATATTTTAATGTAGGTATTGATTATAATAATAAATACATTAAGACGTACGATTTACGAAGCTTGCCAATTAGGTTACTGTCGGCTGCGCCAGCTTATGCAAGTACGTGCATTTCGGGAATTCAAAATAATAGCAATAAAATAAGTAAGTGTGTAATTTAGTTTACTAAAATTATTCGTGATGTCAATAAACTTTAAATATTTATGAAGGCACTTCAAATATGCATTCTTTGGGATATTAAACAGTCTTGCCAAATTCAATCCATCAACGTATGTGATAAAAGAGATAAAAAACAATCTCGTACTTTTATATCAAATAAAAGAGATTTATTTTAACGTACCTAGTTTAAATATATTCCCAACAAAATACTACATTAATACTTTTTAGGAAACATAAAAATATGAAAACACTTATTTTTGTTACATAACAAGCATATAAGAATTTCCACGTAGCCCGATGAGAACGTATGGCTTAGTCGGTCAGAGCGCTAGGACGAGGCGCGGATTCAAATCCCGCTCCGTTAAAATTTTTATATTTTCTAAAATGAATTTTTCTTTCCTACGTGTGTGGACACACAGTAACAACAGTAAAAATACTACACTAACAGTGACTAACTGTGGCACTGTTTATATATTGATAGCTGTTTATATATAAAAAGGTCATAGATGTAAGACATATAAATAATCTAATTGACGTTTAAGTTTATTCAGGGAAAATCTTTAAACATTTTAGGCAATATAAGGCTACGGTTGCGCGTTGCGTAGACAAGTATGTGTAATAAGCAGCAGTAATATGACTCAACTATCCTAATCTATAAATGCATGTACGAATGTCGCTGGAATAATCAGTTATGTAAACTATGAAAAATGATCTCCCGTACAGGATACTATAATATTTATAAATAGATCGTCCGGTTAATTGGTGCACACCTGTTTTATGTTTAATATTCGTTCACATTGAAGTGGATTATGCATCAACCAGACACGTTAATGGCCCGCCCTTGACGGCATGCAGAGATCAAGGCGATCAGTGCGAAAATTGTAACAGCATGAATAAACATATTATTTTAATAGCGAGAAATTGAAATTTGCAAAATTTATGAGATAACATGTCAAATATTTGTGGTATTTAGAGGTGAATCGGTTGTAATTAATCAAATTCGTTTATCTTACGTCGACTAACATTCTACAAGGATTATGGACAATTATATTTAGTGCTTGTAATTACGAAATCAATTACGACGTTTAATTCGTAGCGTGCTTGGGATGCGCATTTGTTTAAGTATGTAGGTGCAAATCGCTTTTGTACAATATTTCACAAATGTTCACGATAAGAGTTTCACGCGAGATGTTTCGAGTAAGATATTGGTAAGGCAATGTTTCCAATAAGCGGAAGGTGAAAAACGAAATTATACGTGAAGCAGAAAAGTAGACTAATATAAGTGCGAAAGCTTACCAAAATGGTGCCTTTGTTCCCAGTGATCTCCGCTCTGGTCGCCATTGTGGCTCTTGTATGAGCCGCTATAGTGGCAGTTCTGCCGTCCCTGTACTTAAACGCACAGGACATCGACTCGTCTACACCGGACTTACTTAAGTGACCAGTACACATTATGTCTGTAGGTGGCTCCTTATATACGAAATGTAGGAGTTGTAACATGTATATGCCCAAGTCTAATACCGCACCGCCGCCTAAATCTTTCATTCTGCAAAGTAATTACGTGATTTTAGTGAAATAATATTTATTTTACAGTTCAATTCACAATAGTTTGATATCAAATGCATGCATGCTTATATACAAGTTCAGTAAGTCGTACGAAGCAAAGTAAAATAATAATAACTCCTATATGGTGCGGCGAATGAAAATAAAAATATCTTACAAATTTCTTTCAATGTCGTTAATTTCCACCCCGAATTGTATGTTTATGTGATAGATGTCTCCGAGCCCACCGCTAGCAATGTGCTTGTCTAAAGCATCGTAAGCAGGAAAGAACCTTGACCACATCCCCTCAAGGAGAAATAGTTTATTTTCTCTGGCCAAATCCACCAAACATTTAGTCTGTTTGTATGTCATTCCCATAGGCTTTTCGCATAGTACATGCTTACCATTTTCCAACATTAATTTTGTTATATCAAAATGCTGTAAATTAAGAACGCTGACGAAAACAATGTCTGAAAAATAGTACATTCGTGACGTTAACAACTTTTTGGTTTGTTTATAAGTATTCACCTATAGAAAAAAAATAAAGTTTTGTTTGTTAACCGTACTTTAGAAGAACATCTAAATAATTTGAACTAAAATTAAATTAAAATAATTATATTAATAAAATACAAGGCTAAGGTTATGAAAACAGGGAAAAAAACATCAAGAAGGAAAAAAGAAATCCCCTTGCTAACGACCTCATCTATAACGGCAATAACAAACAAATTGATATAAAATAGTAAGCAATATGATACATTAAAGGAATTTTCTATAAACATACCTATATCGCTGTCGCTGGCAATGGCTTCGTAACCTTCGTAGGCGGTACCGATATTATGAAGTGTGGCCAATCTGCGAACACGATCTAGGTCTTTGCCGGCGATGGCAATCACCTTGTGCTGTTCAGATGGCAGCGTTGCCATTGCTGTTAGGAAGTCGTGAGCGATCATTCCGACGCCGGCTATACCCCATTTTAATTGTTTTTCCATCTATATTTAGAAAAATAATTGATATTGACCCACACCACTGTTTCTATACTAACTAAAGATATAAGAGATTAGTGTAATCATATTTGTAAAGATAACAATAATAGTTTTGATAACAAAAATGTTGAGTTACCGTTAATAATTGTCAGTTTAAAATGTGAAATGAACAATTAATGCTACCTATATGAAATTCAATATGCTACATACACATTGACATAATATATCAAACCAGCAAAGCTTGTATTTTATGAAAATGTAACATAAAACAAAAAATGAGATAACATTGGCCAGATAAGCCTCTAATAAAACCACTATCAAGATAAATACTCAAATAAAAATCTTAGCAGATATCTAGTTTACATTTTTATGTGATTTGAGACTTAACGTATGAACAATATTTATAGAAGCTTTGTACATAATTGTCCTTTGTGTTTAATTACATGCAATAACTGAGAGCATGGTAATTGGTCATGTCTTATGTTTAGTTATGTAATGTTTGAGTGTTGTATCACATTGTGTCATTAGAACAATAAATATACAATGTTTATTTATGATACCTTATGAGTAACAACAGAAATGATATTGGTAGCTGTCATAATTGTAAAGTTTAGTAATTTTGCAATATTTAGTTACACTTTTTGTATTTGCTCTTGTTATATGAAAATAAACAGTATTTGCATATTTATTTTATGATAGGAATCTGAACCTCAGACCTCTTTTAAAATCACTTTGTTGTCTGTCTTTTCTACTTTTCAAGAAAGCTGAAAAAACTTTTTTCTTCAGGAAAGCTGAAATAATTACAAATACTGTCTATAGTCCCTTGGAATATTTAATGTCATGTAATTCAAAGATATGATTGTAATTTCTCAATTTTGCATGCAATGCATATTTTCATGTTACAATGTAATGATAAGATAGAAATTTGTAAGGAACCCTTAGTGTGTGAGGCTGATTAATACTTAAATATTTTTTGATCCTATAATAAAAAAAACCGATATACATTTTTTTACTTTCAGTAGCATATTCTTATAATAAACCAATTTAATAACCTAAGATATGGTTGAATGTTTAATATATTTAAAAAAATATAAAAAAAATTGATTAAAAATTAATGAGTTAGTTGATTTTTTAACTTTTTATAATGAATAATAATGAATTTAAGTTGATATCAAGTTATGGATTAAATTAACAGGACTAAACAAATCATATTTTATAAATAGATTAATACAAGGGAATTTATTTAATATAATAATAGAATAATTTATTTAATGAATTCTTAACTTACAATTACGATTTGTTCAGGCACTATTAGGCATTTCCACAGAAAATTCGTTTACTGCAATAAAGTAAATAAAATATAAGAATTATGAATTTGAATGGAAAAAATATAATTTACGACTAAATATAGCAATATTTTATAATATTCAAAATAATGTGCCGTCAATATTTACACCAATTGTTATAAAAAAGGTAATATAAAATAAAACAAAGTAAACAAAAAATACCTGAATAAATAACAATAAAGCGCAAATATCAGATCGCACCACAACTACATGAACGGTCACGAGACGACTGTTATGTTACTAAAACATATTGTCAATGTCAAAATCAAAATTCAAACGTCAAATAGATTCATGATTAGCTTTAAAACCGGTTTGTAATTACTTCGCTTCGTTTACTAGAAGTTAGAACTGAGCGAGTTGATTTCAACTCTTTCTGCTCGCATGGTCCTTTCTGCCAACTATTTTTTGGTGGAAATACAAGTACGCAGATTACTCTTGCGAGTTTCACATAGTCCTTAATGGAATTATTTAAAATTACGGTATACTAAACTAAATACTAACTAAATGAAAAAAATATAAATTATGATTATTCACATTCACATTACACCATTATTCTATGGATAAGCTTCTGTTAATGTATCATAGGTTCTATTTATTTATTCATTATATTTTCTTTATTCTATTATAATAATTAATAAAACTGGTATTAGCACTGCACTGCATTTATGATTTGTGTACCTGTGATTGTCGCTTTTGACTAGAGATGTAAAAGTAACGAAATCGAGCGTACTCGTATGTATTCGGTACTATAACAATCAGTACTCGTTACTTTCGTATCGTTACGTTACTCGTTATTCCTGATACTGTATAACTTGCTATGTTCGGTTGGAGCAATGAATCGAGTCGTATTACGTACTCGCGCATACAGTATGTCACGGCGTCGTAACATTGAACTTGTATAAAACACATTTTTACATTATATACCAAGGTGAGTTAGGTGCATTTTTTAACTTTTCCGTATTTTGATGCAGATCTTTTTTTAGCGTCGCAAAGTATTCCGCACATCGTAGAATAGACAGAGGGGATCTAGTGTTAAGACATTTCGTTCCCATTAAAACAATTTAGTTTTTTCACTTTCCGCCGCGTGTTAAAAAGACCTCAAGTCTTGAAGTATATTTGTGTTTAAGTTATTTTAAATTTAGTTTGATTTAATAGTTAAAGTTTAACACACAACACATAGCTTATCAATATACGTATACACGCATATACATATTCCGTACTTGCGTGAACCGAAACAGTGTAGGTACGAATGATACGATAAATGCGAGTAACGAAATGCATTCGTGAGTAACGTTTTGTTACTCGGTACTAGGTGGCGCACCCGTTACTAAGTAACGAATACGTATGGTTTGCTACAGCTCTACTTTTGACAGAACAATTGAAATGTCGTAGTTACTAGTTAGTTTTGCAGTGTTTGTTTTGCAATTTTACAAACTCCAAACAAAGAAAAAAATTAAAGGTCACAGCGATTTTTTTTTAAATATAATGACTCTAAATATTTTGCGCTCGTACTCGAAAGCTCGCAATAATGTTATATCTACTGGAAATAACTACAATTCATTTTCAGTATTATACAATTACTTCTCTAGAGCATTCAGTGATGACAAAAATCCATCTCCTGAATTTATTAACAGCACTATTTTCATTGAGAATGGGTACAATGTTCATGAACTTCCTGTTGTAGTGAGAAGATTAAAAGATTTAGAAGATTTAAATATCCCTTTATCAGCGGAGATTTCACAAGCCAGTGATCCTTTAAGTTATCGCTTAATACAAGAAGAGTTTAAACAATGTACCGATTTGCGAGACGTATTTTCACTCATAACGAAATGTACAAAAATCACTCCGAATATCGCCCTAGGCGCAATTGAAAGAATATATGATTTAGAAAAAGATGGAAACCTTAATATGACAACAGATCAAAGTGTTCACATAAATTTTGCTAAAGGCGCTATATTAGAAAAGCTTCTAAACATTGTTTTGAAGACTGAAGACACTCAGACAATACTAAATGTTCTGAAAACTACATCCTCTATTATGGAGCCACATAAATACAAGTTTTGTGATGAGTTGTTTTTAAGAGTACTTGACAATAAGTTAAGTTTGGAACAATTATGTGATTTCACTTTATTTCTTATTAGAAATAAAGATCATGAAAAATATTCTGAGACAATTGATAAATTATGGGTTGGATTTGTTGGCAAGGAGAAGGAGATTAATCAAAACAACATAGTTCAAATATTTAAAATTTTGCCCGGTCTGAAAGTTAGTAAAAAACCAATTATTACTTTATTAGAACAGAAACTTTTAGAATTTTGGTGCCACATTAATGTCTCAACAATGCAAGATATATTTCAAGTATTTTTAGTAGAAAAGTTATTTTCCATAAAATTGTACACTGTTTTAGGTCATTGGTTTCGTGCAAATATTCATAATTTAGATGATGATGAACTATTAGATATTGTAACAAAATTTACAGAACTAAAGTACAATGATCATCAAATAGAAGCTGCGGTTGAAAAATTTTTGAAACTGAAAGGCCCCAAAATTAAATCACAGGTTTTGATAATTGGAATTTTGAATTATTGTACACAATTCAAGCTATGTAATAAAAACATATTAAATGCATGTGCAGAATATTTTATAAATAATAGGGAAAATATATCATCCAGTTTTTTGAAATCTTTTATATACCCTTATGGATATTTGTATGTAGTACCTGTTATCCCTGACTTTTGGATGTTAGCTGAAGAAATTTTGCTAGAAAAATTTTACAAAGTCAATGTTGATGATCTGAGTTCAATTGTATTATCTTATATATACTGTGGTTATTATCCACTAAAACTAGTTTCTAAGATATTTAGTGCAGAATACATGGCTAAAATAAACAATAATGATGTTTTAAAGAAAATGCATCTGATTGATACAGCTTTATCATTAGAATGTAAAGAGTATTCTGGCCCACTTTTGGCTAAAGATCAATGGTTTAAACCCGTGTTACAAGATTATAGAACAAAAAATATTGTAGATAAAATTGTTGACAATATTATATCAGTAATAGATGTATCAGAAAAGCTATCTACAGCAGTTGTTTTGCCAAATTTTTGTTCTGATGACACATATTTAATTGATATAATGGTACAACCTGCTGGCCCAGGAAATAATACATTTAACTGGAAATCACAATCAATCAGAGAGGGAAGTACGGCAATACTTATACACTTGCCAGATCATTATTGTTCTGACAATGAACAATTAATTGGGCCACAAGTAATGAAGAAGAGACACTTAAAAATACTTGGTATGAGAGTTGTAAGCTTGAAGTATTCATTACTCAGCCAGTTTTATACATCTCGTGATAGTGTTGGGCTTCAGAAATATCTACAAAACAATATATGTATATAATTCAAAATTTTAAATACTCCATCTTGATTGGTTATTCAATAAGAGATTCTATTTTTATAATGATATTATATAGATATTTCATTTAGTTGTGTTTTATACATACAACATTTTATCTATAGCTTGTAGCAATTTAAGGAAGAACTGAGTAAGATTTTGTAGTATATGTGTTGTTATAGGAAGTAAAAGTTATTTGTGATATAAATATACTTCCACATATTGCAATAAAGTAATTTTTTATACTATACTAAATGTAAAATTACATATTTTTCTAGTCTGGTTTATAGTCTTAATAAAAACGCAAATTAATATGGTGTTTAATTTATACAGTTTTTTTCCAGCTTTATGCTGTATCCTGTATATAGGGTAGACAGAGGGAGCCTAGTGTTGAAAAACTCTGCTTCCTACTTTCCGCTGAATGCTGGAGGCATTTTTTTTATTTCTGTAGAGTGGAAATCGAACATACAACCTGTCGCTTTGACTGCCACAGAAACGTGCCCCTGCACTTCTGCCCTAGCCTCAATTAATGTAGTTGTTTTTCTAATTTAATTATTCGATTTTGTTTTAATTTATTTATTAATTTTAAATTAAACAAAAGGGATTAATCGTGTACATTTAGTTTGGAAACTCGAGATTTCGAACACTTAGCAGTAATTCCTGGTCAGTGATGCTGAGGTGGCATTCTTTGTCATTTGCGGCAATAATTATGATATCAAACTATCTACAATATATATATTTTTATGTATTCATTTGTTTGTTCTGGTTTCGAAGCAAAATGCGGTGTTGAGTCTCGCCACTCAATACGCAATGTCTCCAGAAAATACGCAATGTCTCCAGAATTCGGCGGAAAGTGGGGATCGGAGTGTCTTAACTTTAGGTTCTCTCTGCCTACCATGCTGTGTCCGGGATACAGTGTTAAGCTGATTACAAAAAATAATTAATTGCCACGCGTATCGCCCTGGATTTTTTCAAAATGAGCTGTCCGTATCTTGCCTTCTGGTGTGGTAGATTTAGGACATACAAAGTCTTTAGGAGTGTGTCTCAGGTAGACTTTCATTTAAAAACAAAGATTTTACTATAATTATTTAGGCCAGTCATGGAGCAGGGGCACAAAGTGTGCCTGTGAATCGACTGGTTATGGGTTCGATCCCCATTCGAGGAGATGAAATATTTATTTACATTTATATATTCATTTTTTCGCTCTGGTGTTGAGGGGAAAGCGCGGCGTTGAGTTCCGCTACTCATCATGCAATGCCTCCAGAAATTGGCGGAAAATGGGGGACGGAGTGTTTTAACACTAGGTTCACTCTGCCTACCCTGCTGTGTGCGGGATACAGCGTGAAGCTGAATAAATAAATTATCTTATTATAAATGATTTATTTTTAGGAGTAGGGGAACAAGCGTGTAACAGTAAACGCGTTGGTTCGATTCCCTCGGGGAAATGAATTAGGTATTATTTATTAATTACTTCATTCTTAGCACACAATGCCTCAAAAATCCGGCAGAAAGTGGGTTTTATCGCTCAATAAGGTAAGGTTCTTTTTTAAAATTTGAAACTGGCGGGATTTGAACCCGCACCTCTTGGAAACCATCCAATCTGTACTTTGTTGAAATTTTTATATGCATAAGTAATCTTGTTAGTTCAATTTGAACCTGCTTATAATACCTTTACAAGATATTATAATCAAAGTACCTATTATTGATTCTCTGACAAAGTGTGGTGCTGAGACCTTACCCTTATTGTTGGATACACAAAATATGGGAGAGAGCGAAAAACTACATTGACCACAATTAATTGCGGAGGATGTAAAATAAAAGCATATGTATAATTATAATTTATTTTATTATACTCATAACATTTTGTCTTAAATTTTACTCACGGACTAATTTACTAGAATTATTATTTGAATATTTATTTTAATAATTTATTAGACAGCTTTTATAATTTAAAACTCTTATGTAATCGGATAAAATTTCCAGATCAAAAGGTTAATTTTTATTAAAATTTAAATCAGAATTTTGTATAGTGTTAAACTATACTTAACCGTCGACAATGTTACTGAATATGTAACCGTATGTTACATATTTTGAAATATCAATACAATTGAACAGAAATGATTAGGTAGTAGGTAGATACTTCCTGGCTACAATTTAAAAGTGCATCTAAGTAGATCAATCATGAACTGGTTAGTACCATGTAGCGTCATTCATCTAGTCATTACCAATACAAGCCGTAGCCAGGAACGTAAACGCTATATTTTATAGCCAAAAGGTGTATCACAGCAACTCTAGCTTGAAATATCAATTTTTTTATGAGTGTGTCACGCTGGCTCACAGCCTAATTCTAAATAGACAATTTTTTATTTAAATTACAAGACACTCGACAGAGTTAGGTACAATTATTAAATTTATAATTTTTATTCCTATAAGTATGTAATTTTAACTATAGGTACTGCAATAACGAACACGATATTTGAAGATGTGAGTGACTATGTGCACTTTCCACGTCTAGCTATCAACTTATAGTCGCTACCACACAACGTTCTGAAAGCTAATATAAATCCACGCAAGTTCATTGAACTTTAAATTGAATCATTTTATCATATCTCTACTTAGTAGATTATAGTTAAAAATTCCCATTTAAATATTTTTAAATAAATTTTAAACTTTGGCACATAAAAAATGTGATATACACATCATACCTCATGCGGTCGATGGGAATTTTATTGTACCTATAATTTAAAAGTAATTTTCTTTTAAATAAATTTTCAAATATAATATTTCTTATATTTTTAAGTTATATAGGTATTTAGTATTTGTATTTTGAAATCTTTCATTTAATAAAAGGCAGATTAAAGAAGGTAGGTAGTATTAACATGGGGTGTTCTAACTTGGTGTCAAAATCTTTAGTGCCTATTAATAGGCATAATTTTTAATACAATTGTCATTCATAAATATATTCTATTGTTTATGGCTATGTAAAATGAAGATATGTAAACTATTTAATGATTCTGTTTATTTTATATCACTAGGTGATGAAGAACACATCCACATATACGAATTTACATTATATTTTATCTTTAGAAGAGTCATTTATATATTGCGACATATTACATATTTAGATATATCTACTTAATTTTATTAAGAGAAATTTGTTATGTATCAATTGTCAAGTACCCTTCCATATTGATCACACAACGTATCACTGTATGTAATTTACGGCATAAAATATATAATATACATATATACTATTATTATTATGTCTATATTAAATCAAGGTGTTGTTAAGCATTAATATAAAGGGTTGTTTCGTTACTGCGACAAACATTCATCATTACTTTTACTACTTACTATGTATAGATATATGTGTCAATATTTATTTACGTATAGAACCTTTTGATCTTCATTTTTTATTGATTATATTTTTATAAACCTCCTTCTAAATATATTTTATTATGTAAGTATTTGCATCTTCAGAATGTGATTGTACTTAACATCCTTGTACAGAAGTGAATAGTTTGCAACAGTAACGAAATGCCTGTTTCATAGGGCAGTATCACGTATTTTAAATATACTTATTAAGTCTTAAATATAAACACAAGTTATACAAAATTATACAGTTATATAATAAATTACGACTCTGATTAAAATAGTAAATAAGATCTTCCGTTGGTGTAAATATTCAACAACGCCCAAGGCTTGTTGCATTTGGTAGGGATACTTTACAAGTTTATTAAGATGATTAAAACATTAGGGTTAAAACACACATTATTACAATGGAACAGCAGTTACTGCCTTAAGACACCTTTTATAGGCATTAATAACTAATCTATTTTATCTTCACCTAAGAACCGCAAAATTGATCATGCACTATACTTAAACTCTATAATCGTTCTAGTGTCTATTAACATGAATCTCCGATTGGTGAATTTATAATTAACTACCTAATCACTTAGGACTAGGAAATTACAACATCGACATCTATTTGGCAGTAACCTAATATTCATTACGTAGGACTTACATAGTGACAATGAAATGAAAATTGACGATTTTTGTATATATGTAGGTAAAGTAGATATAAGTAGTATTATATCAATTTATAGGGATAGTTATTATATTAGTTAGTTGTAAATACGTTCATATATCCTTTAAATAGGTACTGATAACAGGTGATGGCCACTTACAAAGTCATCGCCAGGTACAACTATCGTAATATTAGACGTCATATTACATTAAATATGTTTTGTCACTGGGCTATTTCTAAAGCAATATGGCTCCCAATGTCCAAGGATATTTTTTTTCTACGTAACGTAGATAATTATTGTAAATACATAATCTGCATATTTCTTAAAAGTAGGACTTATAACTAAAAATGTTGACAAGGAATGTTTTGTTCCTTATCTAATAAGAAGATACATACTTATAAGAAGAATTATAATTTTCTTACGTATAAAACACCCACGTTTGTAAGTACGGGTGTAAATACTATAGTATAGATGACATAAACATTATATAAATGATCACAGTAAGAAATTAGCTAACTACGCGAATGTGCGTAATAATTTTTAATTTTTGACACTATAAGTAAGAACTAAAAGAAAATTGTCGTAAGTAGTTATTTGTAACCGTATTTAATATTCATGATATATTTTATATTATATAGTAAAAAGAAACAGAATATGCTGTATAGGTATAAATCGAACGTCAATATTTTTTATATGATTTTTTTTGAATACTTAGTGTCTGTAAATGACTAGATCTTCTATAATGATCTGGGAAGTAAACATTTAAATTTCACCAATCTTCAGTCCCATTGTATCTTTAACTTGAGCAGACAATATTCTTAGAACAAAATAACTATTTACAAAGTTTAATTTAGATAAAATATTCCATGATTGTAAACGGTGTAAATTGTCTACAATTTCATCAACATTTATATAAAAAATAAATCGAAGAGTCAGAGTAAATCCGCAGTGTCGGCAACTTATAGTTAAATTCGCACTTAGAGCTAATCTATATAACAGAACAAATCCCGAGCTAAACTAAGTTAAGGCTCATTTAGATTCGCACGTTTTCACATACATGTATTTATATGTATACAACAGTAAATAAATTTTATTAAATTATCATCTAAGCATCAAATATAACAAAAATTAATACTAATATAGTACATTCGTTCAACGTACTCGTACATCGATATAAATTCAGTTATTCCGTTACGTAAGAAGATATAGTACAATATAAATGAACTGCAAAATAATATTATCTCAGGCGCTGCCAAGAATACATTATGCGATGTAATATAAAGCGATCAACAATACGGATTTTTAAAAAACATTTAAAATATAGTATGTATTATAAACAAATCACATAGACATTTGTAGAGTGCGCAATAGAGCGCGAACGATTGCATTGATAGTTCAATATAGATGTGAATACTAATAGTGGATATTCACGAGTAAATGGTGATAACTTCGCGACCCCCTCCGCGCACCATTAACACCTTCTCCAAGCCCTCCGTCAAAACTTCCAGGAATTCCATGTCTAAAAAAAGAAAAACATTTTTTTTAAGGAACCATTCTAAATATGTGCATTATATAGTGTGTGATTACCAAAAGTGTAAATAATTATTTTATCTACATATTATGAGGTAGAAATAAAATGATATTTGTATTTTAGGGTAAAGGACAAATTGAAACATATTAAAAGATGCGTTAATATAAAAATGTAAATTAAATATAAATTATGTACATTCTTGAAATGCAATATTGTGTACGTTCTTTACATTAAAAACACTTGTGTAAAATATACATCAGATGGTAATAAAAATAATTTAGCGAAGATTTACTAACAGTTAGACTCTCTCTCGAGCTTGGTGTCTCGCGGCGGGCCGGGCAAGTTCAGTATGACCAGTTGTGCGTCGTGTGAGCGCGACACTATCACCTCGTTCAGCTTCACAGCTGTGTGCATTCTGCGCACTGTGCCCTCGTCACTGCAGTGTGAAATATTATTTGTAAGTTAATATTACTATAAATTCTTTATAAATGATGTTAACAGTCTCTATTATATGAATATCTTTAAAAATTCTGATAAGTCACTTAAGATGATAAAATAAAAAAAGTTTCTAATCGATATTGACAAGGACGAGTCGGGTCGCTCTAGCGAGTGCTCCGTACAAAAATAGGTGGTCTTCGCTTCTTCTGAAATTCAGGCTTAGCTTAGCCAGAGCCCTTTCATTTGATACCTCACTTGAACTAGCGACTTTAATACCAAATTTTGCCCCCTTTTCAAGGCTATTATTTTTTAAGATTTAACCACAAATGTATAGTTTTCTGTTTTTTTCCTGAGCTAAAACTACCTGTAGATGCTAGCTGCCAAATTTCATAATTCTAGGCTAACCGGAGGTACCCTATGATTATATAATTTTGATTCCCTTTATAGTCTCAAAATATGCGTTTATTGCGATATAAACTGCCATATCTTTTTTCTAAGTAAATATAGAAATTCGTTTTTTATCAAGAAATCATGAGGCCGTAGATCTGAGTATATGGTTTGAATTTCAACTCGATGTCTGCGTTCCTGAGATAAAGGGTCTTGATAGACAGACAGAGAGACAGATAGACAGACGGACAACAAAGTGATCTTATAAGAGTTTCTTTTTTTTTCCATAAAAAGGTACGGAACCGTAAAAAACGCTGCTTGGCGGAACTCAACGCCGCGTTTCGCCTGGACACCTAATAAATCGAATCTAAATAAATATTTAATTTCCTCGAGTCGGGATCGAATCCACAACCAGTCGCATTTATAGTTGTGGCCCTACGCCACGACTAGTCTCTATCTTTACTATTTATATGATATGAGCTTCACGCTGTATCCCGCACACAGCAGGATAGGCAGAGGGAACCAGGTGTTAAGGCACCCCGTTCCCCACTTTCCGCCGAATTTTGGAGGCATTGCGTGTTGAGCGGGAGAACTTAACGCCGAAATTTTGATATTTGATAAATATACGCTAAATATTGATATATAAAGTAGGGGTACTCACGGGGTAATGTTAGGCATATTGGGCTTCTGGTTGAGCGCGTCTCCGTTGGGATTGCCTTCCTTGTGGTTTTCGACGTCGGGCAGCGGCGACTCACACTGCGAGCGTTCATCGGGCGAGTCCCACATTGAATCGATTATGTGCAACAAACTACTTCGAAATTCGTCCTAATATTTACCCCAATTATTTTCCGTTTTGGAAATTTCGTTTCGTTTTCATATTGTACCGAGCGTTGCACATGACGGATTCAAGGCGAATGAAACACGGGATGTCATATATTATGTAAATTGTAAAACAATCACTGACTACTAACATACAAACATCCACTCATAGCTAATGTGGTATGACGAACTAAAGTGAACAAATCAATGCGGATGAACTCATTGCCAAACATATGACCACCGTGTGTAAATTCGCTAGGACTCGTTATGGTTAGCTATAACGATGCGGAACTCAACGGAAATAAATTAAAGTAAAATAAATGGGAATAAACAGCTGTGCGTGTATCGGATGTTGAAAGCAAGCACTTGCTTGCAACATCTGACATTAACGTAATTCTTTGTTGTTACGTCTTTATTTTTATATAGTGCTTTGCTTGATGGAGAAATAAATATAATTGAAAATAAGTCCATTTATGAAATAATAATGCACTCAAATTAAAAGATACGTGAATATAGCGAATGATTAGCTTTTGCAACACCATTTTACTTTAAACACCACACATTAAAATATTGTATTTAAGTAGGTATATTTTTTATAGTATTATTAACAATATTTTTTAAACGTTAAATTTACCAAGTATTCCATGTTTTTAATGGAAATGATTAATTATAATAAATCCATTCAATCATTTTGAATAGTCAATAAAACGGGGATTTATATTAAATTTAAAACCATTCTTTCAAAATTTCAAACATTTCAAAGCTAAGTCTAGCAATAATAATGTATTAACAATCACCTTATCGTCCTTGTCTTTGTCATCATTTTCGGCCAGAGGAGGTGATGGAGCGTCATCGGGTAGCAGTTCAGAGCCGGGTTCAGCGAAACGCACTTTGCTAGCTGTTTTAACATCAGCGTGATGATGATCCACAATAGCCTGAACCTAAGAATATTATTATATTTAAATTTGTATATATTATATTCAAATACTGATTTGTTCATTCTTTCAAACAATTAAACATCTTTATTTCAGAATTATAAATGATTTTTATTGAAAATTTAGAGCTTAAAAAGAAAAACACTTCCATTTAGTAATGAAAGCATACTTTATTTTAGTTTTTAAAATGTAAAGTATAAAATCTAATTTAATATTTAATTAATAATAGCATTTAGCAAATATATAAAATAATTCTAAAAGAGAAACTGTGCACAACAACTACATATGTATGTACGTATAAGGAGAGATCTGTGATATATTTATAGAGGGAATGATAGAAAACTAAACAATTGACATCAAAAGCCAGTGTTCTGGTGATTTGTCAACGATATGGCGCTTGTTGATGATTGTTGAATATATCGACAGTGAATACTTAAAGGATAATATACACATAGAAACAGAGAAGACAACACTTAAGCGAATAGCAATCTTAGACTTCCCTTTCCATTTTTATATACAACCTTGTATAATTTAATTTTAAAAAAAATGCATAAAAAAGAACGTTAATAATATAGAAAATCATATTTTAAAAAGTTATTATAATATCTTTATTATCTTAATTAAAACATAAAAGGGATGCTTAAGAATATGCAATTACAAACACATCAAACTATGATAATCATTTTTCGATTTACTAATTTTTAAATTATGTGTACCGATCAAAGCGGAGGCATGAGAATGGTAATGAGGCTCGAACTAACAGTAAGAAGGAGTAAATAACTAAAATGCATTAAAAGTGGACTCCTTTGAGGGTATTGTTTACCAAAGGCAATTTCTCCTCAGCACTTTGTTCGCGATAGTCCACCAAATTTTGCATCTGTATCGGCAGCGATAGACAAACGGCATTAGTTATTATTGTTACACGATATCAAGCCACGCTTTTGTACAAATACATAGCACATAAACACCGCTAATATGGATTTAGCTTATCCACAAATAGCTTTAGTGACTCACTTCAAGATATAGTCAAGCAAAAACCAACCAGTGATCTCCGAACAAAATAAAAAAAAATATTATGATGATAGATTGATTGCCAATTAGCATTACAAAGGTATTCTTTTGTAATAAATTCAAATATTTTTTATTTCCTTCAAAAAATCTAAATATAATAATATTTATTGGTTCGTTTTCGCAAAACTTTTTTCAGTTACGTGGTGTACATATAAATGTAATGATTTATTTCCTTACCATGCCAAGAGTTTCCTTCTTATTGAGTCGGAGTTCGCGGAGCATTTGATTGCGTTGTTCCATCATTAAAGTACGTTCATAAGTATAAGCGGAGATATCGCTGTCAGTCTGGAAATATTTGAATATTACGTCAATTTACGTAACTGCATTCTTTTAGTTTGAGAGTTCGTTCGTTTTTTTAAATAAATAAAATAAAACTCAAGGTATCGTGATGCTAATTAAGATATCTGGCGTTCCATGGTTATGGGTTTGAATTCGAAAAATACTCATAGTAAGCATAATTTGTAAATATCCAAACTTTCTATTACTGGTGTGATTAACTTACCATTTCCACAACCTCAACTTCGGCTTCCAAACGTAACTGGTACAAGAACATCTTAAGATCTTTCTTCATTTGTATAGAGTTGTCTTCTATCTGGGCTACAGTGAAGATGCGCATCTTGCAGTTCTTCCATGAACGATGTTGTTTTAGAAGGAATGGTAGTAACATGAGCATACCGCCGTCATGCACTATCCACCAAATATCTATGTTACCAGAAACCTTGAAAGAACAGATTTTTTTAATATTATTTTTTGTTTTTGTGGATATAGCAGGTAATTATAAAAATGAAACCGTTGGAAAGCTACAAATTTAATCTTAATTACTTTTTTGTGATGTTGATTAATATAGCAGTGTTAAGTTTTTTTTTTCTCTTAAGTATTCAAGCTATAAGAAATAATGTAAGTAAATTATTAAACAAGCAAGACAAATCATTTTACCTTCTCAGTAGAATCGGGGAAGAAGTTGATACCCTTAGGTACAAGCATGGCCATCCTCGCCGCGGTAACCGCACGCACAGTGTGTAGGAACACTTGCCACGTGCGCTCGTCTTCCGACTGCCGCCAGCCGTACGGCCATCCAACTATTACCGTGTTCGGTTTCAAACCACCCAGTCCAGTTGTTTGTACGCTGTTGATAGTTTTGTAAATTATAAATTTTCTCTTCAAATAACACCTTTTTTTTATTAAACAGTGCTTCATGGGAAACTTATATAATTCATATTCAAGTTAAGAATAATATCAATAGAGCGAAACATTTACAGCTTAATATACAGCTTAAAACATACATCTGGATTTTATTCTTAAATAAAAGAATTACTTACAAGTGGCTCAAGCCATCAGCAATACTATGAGATACAAGTACATCAACAAATCCTTTGACTTTCTCCTCTTCCATGCACTTCCGTAAATTTTGTTTTGCAGTTGACGCCTCACCCGCACGTCGTGTAAAATCTCCACCCAATACCGAAACACATACTGTTAGACCTTTTCCTAAAATTAAAAGTTGGAATGTTTTATTTAATTAAATATACCAGACGATCTAGAATAGACCAGACGATCAGGAGAGGAGATAAAATAATTATAATCATCAAAATTTCTAACTATTATTATTGTTAAATGTATATTTAACTTACCAGCTTTAAGTTGACTAGCAAAAGCGAGCATCTTGCGGTATTTAGGACTGAGTTCGTCATTGAGCTTAGCAAGTACAAGAACTTGTGGTCGCCAGTTCTTTGTATGTGGAGGACCTTGTTCAAGACGCAATAACGAGTAACGAGCCGCAGAGAGAGCCAAACCGCGCAATCCATCTCCCCATTCTTTCTCAGCTCTAAAATGGCATATTACATTATATGTGACAGTTACATAAAATATAAATAAATAAACTATATATGGTATTCATACAAGTAAATTAGTTACATTTCATGGTTTATTTGTAACTTAAAATATTAACCATATTAAATTCATAATCAATAGCCAGCACAACCAACAATGTACAGATATTTTAATATTGATTGAAAATAATGAGAATGCTAGACAGAAATAAACTCACCCTCGATATTCGATATATTTATAGATAAGACCGGCCATGCCCATCGCGATCAGTGCGTAGAACCAGGACGTCATGAACATAATAGAGATACACAATATTAGGCCAGCAAGAGAGAGGGACCTGTAAAATTAAAAAATATTATGTGATTTATTAATGTTTATTAAGAGATATTTATAAATTCATTAGAGAATATATTACGAAATTGTTATTTTGAATTAAAATCAAAATCAGCTTCACGCTGTATCCCGCACATAGCAGGGTAAGCAGAGGGAACCTAGTGTTAAGACACTTCGTTCTCCACTTCCTGCCGAATTCTGGAGGCATTGCGTGTTGAGTGGCAGAACTCAACGCCGTTGTTTTGAATTACATACATATAATAGATAATATTAATTTATAGTATGATATTCTAATGGTAGAACTTACCAATGGTAATAGCGGAATCTGGGTCTCCAATTGGGAGTCTTCAACAAAGTTTGTAAAGCACACGCCAAGTTTACAAATCCGTAACACATAAGGAAAAACATTGATAACAAAGGAGCCAAAATATCAACATTGCCGAGGAGGATACCGCATTGGCAGATCACCATTGTCAGAAGCAAGGCTCTAAAATAATAAATACATTAACAAATATCATTTACTAATATTAATATTATTATAAAAATATTGAAAATATACATCGTATTGTATAAATTTGTGCATCAGAGAGAATTAAGGAACTTACAGTTTTGTTGTTATTTTCTTTGAATTTACAAATATGATTTTATGATTTACTATAAAAATACAGATTGCTACCATACCTTGTTGGCTCCCCTCTGCTGGACGAAACAGCAAAGGGAGCAAGAAAGGGTATAATTTCATCTTTAGCTATCGCTTGGAGTAACCTAGGGGCCCCGGTCAAGGACTGTAGTCCTGCACCAAGCGTAGAAAGGAAAGATCCAATCAAAATCACCCATTGATTTGGCCACGCCATATTTGCCACTACAAGTTTTCCACCTATCGATTGACCAAATCTGAAAATTAAATATTATCTAGTTGGCCTATTTGTTTTTATATATAATTATACTTACAAGTTTTGTTTCATATAATTCAGAACCATTTGGAAAGATGTGTTAAAAAATTACAGGGCATTTTCATCCAACCATTAAACAGTGAATAGTTAAACTTAAAATAAATAAATACATTAAAAGTAAAAATGGCAGATGATTTAGATAAAGAAGTAATACTTGGGAATATATTTAAAGATTATGCAAAATTTGGAAATTCTAAAAGTGATGGAAAACAAATTACTCTGACTAATATTGATAAATGGTTAAAGGAAGCAAATATCATCGACGGGAAAAATGTATCTACAACAGACACGGGAATTTTATTTCATAGATTTAAAAGTAAAACAATTGATTTTAAGCAATTTCTACAGTTTCTCGATCTTCTTGCAAAAGAGAACAGATTAAATATCGGAAACTTAAAAGATAAATTATCTAAAATTGGAGCTCCCAATACTTCCAAAGCTACTAAGGTAGATAAATCAAATATTGTTAATAGAATGACGGATACTTCAAAATATACAGGCTCACATAAAAACCGTTTTGATGGAACTGGGAAAGGCAAAGGAAAAAGTGGTAGAGAAGATCTGAGCGAGAATACTGGATACGTGCAAGGATACAAGCATAAAGATACATATAGAAAAAAGTAGGCTTACTTGTCTCGTAATAATAAGTTATCGACGGTTCCAGCGAAAAGTAATACACAAGATAAATAAACAGTTGATGTAGTGAGGATAGCGCAGATAGTCCCAATAGGAATGCTTTTTTGGGCATCAGCCAAATCTCCGGAACGATTAGAGCCAGCCATTATACCTAATAGAAAAAATAAATAATGCAACGTTAAACGCTTTTATATTTATTTGTATTGTTTCAAACGTATACGTTTCACTATCTTGAATTGCAAGTATCAAGTGAACATTACTAGCATCCAAAGTAGTCCAATCCCAGTATCCAAAGTTAAATCAACTATTATATATATAATTTTCATTTTATTTATATTGTCATTTTCTTAAAATAGCTTAATAAATATGAACAATTATAATATTATACCTGTCACAGACGGGAAGAATATTCCAATTAGTATAGTAAATGTTGTCGATAGGTCGGCATAAATCTGATTATAAGTAGGTCGCTCCATTTGTTCAATATCATCAGGTTCCTTTCCATAGGCAATATATTGACCGAGTTGAAGAAATGAATCTTGCAAATTATCAAAGAATACTCCGCTCGACAAGCCCTGCATTTTTTATATTGGTATTAATTTAATTATTATCTAAATATTTTTTACAAATATTGTTTTATTTATAAGCTTGAGTCTTGAAGCCAGTGCAGAAGCACAAGTGTGCGACTGTAAACGTGACAGCTTGTGGATTCGATAATCACAAGGCGCGGCGTTGAGTTCCGCCACTCAGCAATAACTTCTAAATTTGGCTTGAAATGAGGAACGGAAGAGTCTTAATGGGAATGGAGTGTCTAAATACTAGATTCCCAGGTTCTCTCTGCCTATCCTGCCATGTGCAGGATACAGCGTGAACATAATAAAAGACAAAAATAAAATTTTTACTAGGTACGTTAACTACAAAATATTACTAAAATTGGATTGATTTACCTTTATGCCTTGAACAATTGAAACTTCATGAGTCTGGAAGTAAGGATCACAGGTTTTATTCACGCAGAATAGTTGATGTAATTCACCGCCGGGAACCTTAGTACAGTTTTCAATGCTAATATCCTTTAGTAATCGTTTTCCAAGGACACACATTCTGAAAATAAATTTAACATTATTAAGTTGAAAATTAGGTACATTAATCCTTGTTATAAAATAATATAATTGTCGAGAACTTACTGTAGCTTATCATTTCCATTAAAGTTGACAAAAATACCGGCATACACAGCAGTTATCGAGAGGATTACACAGGCGAGGGCAATGGTAGCGAATTTATTAACAAATTTCACTCCGACAAATACAACCATGCCCATGATCAACAATAGTCCTGTGCCATATACACGGAAGTTATTGTACATCGCCTCTGGATCCTTCGTGAAGTCCCCAAAGATAGACATCCAAGGAGCCATGTACGTCTAAAACAACAAAAATACTTGCTCATTAACATATTTATTTCTATACGATGCATTAAAACGTATTATATAATATATCTAATAATGTAAATATATATAAAGAGACGATATTCTTGAATTGAATTAAGCGATTGTAGTTATTGGCCAAATCAAGTTCCGTATGTATGTTTGTATGTACATACGTACTTGGGCGTAAAGTTTTACGAGATCATAAAATTTTACTATTTTTCTGACTCGATATCTCTAACTCATATTTTATCTTTGCAAATATTCCGGGGATCGGAGATTGCTTTTAGTATTATGGAGGAAAACATAAATTCTTCCTGTTACCTAATAACAAGAGGCCAGTCGTGGCGCAGCGGCACGAAGTGTGACTGTAAAACTGATTGGTTGTGGGTTCGATCCCCACTCGAGGAGATGAAATATTTACTTAAATTTATATTTCTATTTCTTCGCTTTGGTATCGAGCTTAAGCGCGGCGTTGAGTTCTGCCACTCAACACGCAATACCTCCAAAATTCGGCAGATAGTGAGGAATGGAGTATCTTAACACTAGGTTCCTTCTGCCTACCCTGCTGTGTGTGGGATACAGCGTGAAGCTGATTTATTTTATTTATTTTATCTAATAACAATTTCCGTAGTCACATAATATATGAAAGAACAATTCTTTCATATATAGCAATAGTGCATTGTCACTAGTTTTTTTTTATTCGCTTAATATGCGCTACTTACTAAAACAATTTCAACGGCTCCGACAATGTACATAGCTGCGGCCAGTGTTGTTCCAGTGTAGAAAAGCATTCCCACTGCGCCTCCACACTCGGGGCCTAGCGAGCGACCGATCATGAAATAGGACCCGCCCGCGGGTACTACCCCGTTAGTTGCAATTGCAGACATCGATATCGCAGTAAGCATGGTCTGTTAAAATGTTTTTTAACTTATTTTTTAACATAACATAAAACACTTAATAATAAATTGTTATGTTCTGAATCATTTAATTATTACATGGAAAACATGTTTCAAAAATATACTATTACAATTTTTCCAGAATATAATATAAAATTATAGCGATTGGTAAAGCACATACCGTACAGCAGCAGGTAAGCACGATCAAGAAACCTTGAATTGCACCAGCAGTCCCAACTACCCATGTTAGACGGATGAAGAGGATAACTCCGAAAATGTTTTGGATACACGGTAAATATACTCCAATGAGGGTTCCCATACGCGCCGGTGGCGCAGGTTTAGGGGCATCCGGGTCCGCTGTGGAGGCAGTGGGGATAGTGTTGGAATAGTCCGCAAGGGAACTAAGGAACGTAGCCGCTCGTGGCCTGTCTTCGATCTCCTCCTGTGGACAAGATAAAAATAATATTTATGATCCATTCTAAATAAAAATTTAAGTTATAACATTTTTAATGTATTACGAAAATATAATATTTTATTATTTAATTTCTTATTCTATAAATTTTAAAATTTTCTTTTTCTGTGATTCTCTCTAGGGCAGTTGAGTTAAATATCTTAATGTATATAGATACATGTTGGAGAATCAGTTTTAATTTCGTAATACGATACACGCGGCTCGCAGACACGAGATCTACCCGAGCTCGACGTAGCGCTCGTATTTTATTCACGGGCCATTTGCAATGCTCACTGTTCCTTCAGACGTTCAGTTAGTCGTCAGCTTTGCAAATGTCGCTCACAAATGTCTATGGCGTTGAATATACAAAAGGCAAAATGCAAAATAAAAAGTAAGTAGATAAGACTATGTTTACAATATGTAAAGCAAAAAATATATTTGTAGTCATTGTAAATGGCAAATGCTATGTAATGTATATGTTTGCAAATAATTTGATAGGAAAATAGTAAAATCTTATTTATATCTTGTTTATTTCTTTTGTTATTGGTAATTAGTGTAAGAAATTTATTATTTGTATAATAAATATTGTTTTCTAATGGTAATAAATATTAAGTATCAGGGTAAGCGTAGATTATAATTATAGAAATATATAATAATCGACAGATGTATTTATTATTGCTTTACTGCATGTACTCTTTCTTATTAAATTTTAATATATTAAAGTTCATAATAGAAAAAAAAATCCTCGTTTCTTGACACGTTTTTATGTTAAAATAACATAAAACATAGTCAGTCGAGTTGCTATAGAAAGAATTTAAAAAAATAAAGCTATCAGTGGTTTAACAGCAAAATTACGGTTAAACCAATAGGTTTGTCGTAAATTTTCACTTGCAATAAAGCGACAAACCAACCATTTGTTACTTGACTTCGTCTATTTGTATTCATTTGTTCTGTCGCCATTACCCAGCACTTTATTTAAAATGTGGATCTCTTTTAGATTGCGAGCGTAATCAAGTTTTCTATTTACTCACAATTGACGGAAAGTAACTCTAGTTAAAAAGATATCATTAAAGGGTATGAAAAACACTAAAAAAAGGTGTCATTTTTAAAAACGAATAAATCAGCTTCAAGCTGTATCCCGCATACAGTAGGGTAGGCACCTACTCCGTTCGCCATTTCCTGGAGGCATTGCGTGTTGAGTGGCGGAAGTCAACGCCGCGCTTTTGTCTCGAAACCAGGGCGAAGAAACAAAAATATTAATGTAAATAAATCTTTCATTTCCTCGAGGGGGAGTCCCACAACCGGTACAGTCACACTTTGTGCTCCTCCGTCAAGAATGGCTTCAAAAAATTAAAAATAAATCATATTTTGTGACATCAGCGTGGCTCAGTGGTGTTGTACCTTACCTTGTTGTTGACTGAGATTGTAAGCGCGAGGGTTATAGGTTCAATTTCCATTCGGGTAAATTTTTATTTTTATTTTCTCGTCCTGGTAAGAAGATAAAACGCGGTGTCGAGTTCTGTCACTCAAAATATAATGAGTCAGAAATTTGCCGGAGAGTAGGGAGGGAAGTATCTCTAGGTTCCTTCTTGTCTACCTTGCTATATGCAAGTGTACAATGAATACTGTATGTATTTGACGTATAGCTTAGTTACAGGATTTATGATATTTTTTTATTAATTTGATTTTAAAATTTTTGCTCAGCTTCATGCTGTACCACTACTAGTCTTAAGACACCTCGTTCCCTATTTTCTCCCGAATTTTCGAGAGATTGCATATTGAGTAGTGGAACTCAACGTTGCGCTTTTTACCTTGGTACCAGAGTGAAGAAATGAAAATAGTAATAAAATCCCCCGAATCGAACCCACAACACAACAGTCATACGTTTGTGCCCTTGCGCCATGACGGCCTCAATTCTTCAATTTTTTTTTGACTCTTAAATATATTCTTCACGTCGCGTTGCATACAACGTGAAGTGTGCACAGAGTGCTCATATTAATGTAATATAGGAAGCCTCAAACGTGAAAATGAAAGAATAGGACTATCGTGTTTATATTACAAAGAACCTTTGAGGGGAAGGAAGAGGAGGCGAATTTAACGGTTCCCTCAGCACGTTTCAGATTATATTAATACACAAGTACCTTTTCTAAAAGGTATGAAAGATGAAGCTTAATCCAATTTTATATAGAGTTCGTAAGCTCTATATAAAATTAGCATTAGCAGTGCTTATGAAAATATTTATGCTTATTTTATTAAATAATATGTTTTAAATGATAGTCTGCTATATTGATATAACCTAGGTATTCCTGTCTAGTTTGAATTCACTTTAAGCCTATTCACCTAAGTATTTCCAGGGAATTCTGGAAAATGTAGCTTATACGTGTTGCTCCACTCTTTCTATCCTTCAGTAGTAGTTTAGTCCCAAAAAATCGGTTCAGCTGTTCCGGAAATTAGTCCGGACAACCCAAAAAACAGATAACCAGAAACAGAAAACTTTTCAAATTGTTTGTTTGTTTATCGTTTAGTATCGTGTAAATAACTTTATGCGGCTTGGGCAAAACTCGGTTATTTTGAAATCACAAACAGACACTTCAATTTTAATTTTTTTCCTTGGAAAAAAAGTGTAAGCAGTATAGATAACCATACTTAAATAATCAAATAATTTTCTCTAAATACACTAAACTAGTATGTAAATATAACATATACCACACACATATATTATAAAGAGCGCTTCTCACTGGTGGAATCGAGACGTAATTTGACATTAGATTAATATAATGATAAGAAAAAAAATTATACCTAATCCCCTACAGGTGAAACAAGGTGTCGAATTTTGTATGAAAAAAAATATTTCGAAGATCATTCATCATGAAACTCGCTAAGCGAATTTTGTAAAGGTAATAAATTTCACGTGTTTTACCATTTTTTAACACGTTTCTAATGACGTCATAAACGAACATTGAAACTTGTAATGGACTAAGAGTATAAAAGTATTTAATATAGATATTTTCCAGTAAGATTTGGCTCCATACCTTTAGGAATAAGTATACTAAAAGATTAGAGGTCTTTATTATTCTAGAAATCTGCACTTTAAAAAATCTTCACAAAACATTTTTGACGCCGGCTTCCATTTTCAGACTAGCCATTTTCTTGTAATATATCCGATATTACAAGAAAATGGCTGTAGCCGAAAAAAATCACGCATTATACCCGAGAGCAAAGACTTCTAAAGGGCTTCCAGCAAATTATTCGCAAAGCGTAACTTGAGGGGGCTTGACCTCTAAGACGGAGCACCATTTCATTTCTTTTGCTATTGATGGCCCTTGGCGCGGCCTCCGCTCGAGAACCTCAGATAATCTGAGAAGGCCGCCCAATATTCGCCTTTGACACAGCTTGTATATTATGCTTATTATTAAACTAGCTGTGATACTCTATATTTTTTTTAAATACCGATTTAACATCGTAATGGGGATGCGGCGTCTATTATATAAACGTTTGTATCGTAATTTCTTATTCTCTTTAAGTATTATAACTAAATTATAACTAAATGCCATATTTTTTTGGATTTAATAAGATTTAAGAATATTAACCATATTATGTATAATGGAGTATATTATTGGATAATAATAATAAACAAGTGTGTTGAAAATTCCACAGATAAAAAGCCGTTTTTATCAGTGTTGTTTAACCATATTCAAAAATAGTTAATGTGCATAGGATAGTGAATGTGATCTTGTCAAAATTTGATAGCGTTAACATTTAACGCTTAATAAACTAAACTAAAATAGTAATAAATTGAAACTAAATTCAAATTCGTTAATAGTAACGAGCAAAAGAGACTCTAATATCCGGCACGGGTCTCGCTTACATCTATATAAATAGCTACCTGTCTTAATTAAACTTCCGACCACTGCCCCTTAATTAAAATGATACAATATGCACATGTTTATCAATACGTACGAAATTAACGAACACACTGTTGACAATATCTTTTTTTTAGCATATTTTGCCGTAGCGTCAATATCGAATTTAAGGCATTTGAGATACCTCACACTACAATATATGTAGGTCTTAATTTCTTAGGTAATTCAATACAAGTAATCACCTGTATGTAAAATGTACTCCTATATAGTATGTATAATATTATAATGTTATTTTTTTTACATTTTACTTCCTGTTTAAAGAATACGCACTTCGCTAATATTAAAAAATGTATGCTTAATTACCCGACAATTTGGTATGTACGGTCTTGCCTTTTATAAATATATCAATTACACCTTTGAGCCCCAAATTATGGACGGGTAGTACACATTGTAGTGTGGGTACATTCAGAATTAAATTTATTATTTTATGTTAAATGGTTAGTACATAATACAGTATTTAATTATTTATACTCATGAATTGAAACAAAATATTTATATCTCGGTTGTTATCTGGTGCCTACACTAGATTTTATAAATATGTAGGCTGAGAGGCGCTAAAGTGTTCTTGGACGATTTCTCTTTACTATGCAGATAAAGAAATATTTTATGAAATTTTAGAAAGAATTTGTTTTATCAAATTTTAATGGTTGCTACACGAATGTGAATGTATTTATCGAAGTAGAGTCGTTCGGGTCAAGTTGGTGCACTTTTACCTGTAAAGTACCACTGTGCAATAGAATAGTAAAATAAAATAAAAGTATTGTTTCGAAAAACCATTTGTTAGAATAACAATCAAATAAAAATTAGACTCATATTTATTTGTAAATATTAATTTACTGCTTCTGTTAATTTAATTTAATAGGTAGACCACGATTTCGGAAGTGACACAATTTTAGGTCGTATTGCTGCTGGTAACAAGATTAATGGTGCCTTAGATGCGTTGATGAGACAGCGAAATATCAGCACAGCTGCACGTTTGGCCGTACACAATGCAGTATTAATACCTACGCTGTTAAACAGAGTAGAGAAACGTGAGTATTACAGAAGAAGAATGAAAGAAATATGAATACTGTGGAGATGCGATCTCTTCGTAGGATATGCGGAGTCAGCTTACCTGATCGAATTCGAAATGAAGCGATACACAGAAAAGCAGGTACTAGCGAGGATGTCACGGTGAGAATGGGATACAACGTAAAGCTAAGTAGAGTAAGGTCTGACGGTTACTGAAAGCTAACTTGAAAGTTTTTATTAAATTTGCTTCACGCTGTATCGCACAGACAGCAGGGTAGACAGAGGGAACCTAATGTTAAGACACTCCGTTTCCCACTTTCTACCGAACCGTAGAGGCATTGCGTGCTGTGTGGCGGAACTCTACGCTGCTCTTTGCCTCGACACCAGAGCAAAGAAGTGCCAATATAAATTAAAATAATATTTAATTTCATCGAGTGGGGATCGAACCCACAACCAGTAGCGTTTACAGTCACACTTTGTGCCCCTGCGTCACGACTGGCCTCAAGTTATTAATGGCGTTGCAAATGGGGCAATTTTGACACGTTTCTAGCTTTTGTTGAGTAAAAATATTTTTATCGCGTTGTATGATGAAGATAAATTGTAGTAGCATGCTGAACTAATAATAACCAATTTCATTAAACTTTTTTGTTTGTTTTGCCAGTAGGTAGTCAGATATATCATAATTACATCTAGATAAACATCTGTATAACAAAATTTTAAAGCATTGATAAAAATTGCCAAATTAAGATATTTTTAGAAACTCCATAAACTTGAACGTAGATTTGAATCTCTAGCGCCTCTTGGAAATCATCCAAGTGTTTTGATCACTAACCCATACATTGTCAAGCTACGTCGATATTCTAAGACAATTTATTCATGTCGTTAGTATCAGTAGGGAGATTTTTACAAATTTCCGCCACTCAAAGATATAAGTTAGAATTACTATTAAATATTAAAAAATCTAAAATAGACGTTAAAAGCATGTTATGTCTTCTAAAAAAGACTTTTTCATTCCTTTGTGGATGAGGATTGACATTAACAAAAAAGTCAGTTTTGAAATTTTTTGTTTTTTTTTCTATTCTCTTCCTGATTATCATTCGGTTTCCGTCATAATTTTATTTTTACTTATTGCGACTACAAAATTAAAGTCAAATAGTTCTATTCAAAATAAGAAGTATGCAACTTCACTTAATACATTTCACTTTTAGTTTAATTTTTTGAATGTGAAATGATTTATCACTAGTTCACTAAAGTTAATTAGCCTCAGACCTGAGAACAATCGGCGAAGGAAACGCAGCGGGTCTTTTTTTTAATCAATTATATACAAATACATATTTAATTATTTATGACGTAGATACTTTTGAAACAGGTTGACATTTCATTCCCAAGTCTTAATAAAATCATTATTTTGGTAATAACCTTTAACACACAAACGTCTTTTTTCAACTTTGTAAAGTGGTGACATTCTCGGACGTTTTCTGGGATTCTTCTAATTTTCTTCCTATTGTAAATACGTACACATTGTTTCATATAATAATTACGGATACACTACACTTGCTTCCCGCGCTGTACCTAATAGTTTCTAGCCGCAATATAGTTTACGCGGACTTAATTACGTAAAATATAAAATGCTAAAAGCTGCTTTGTCAATTTTGGGCAATCCTCTCTTAGGGCTGTCTTGTACTTTTCAAGGCTGCCTACACTGTATAGTTTCGGCTTTATGTTGTTTGTCAGTCATTTTTTTTATTTAAAAAATAAATCAAATTTAATCCAATTTTATATAAACAGATATAGCGGGATTTACAAAGATAACTGGCAAATTTCAACACGGTAGTACAGGTACTTGTAAAAACTTTTGCTGCAATAGTAACAAAAATAACAAAAATAAGTATATAGTTAGCACTTTTGTATTTTTTTTCTTTTAAGGTTACACGTTTTTGCAATTAAAATCTATCAATTAAAGTATGAAAATACGAATCTATTACATCTTTAGGAACATGAAGTAAAACAGAAAATAGCATTATCGAGAGTAAACTACTTTCACAATATAGTTTCGTGTATTCATTTTTTCCTGAAAAAAAAATTGAAGATAAAGTTTCACGTTGCTCGTATAAGTGTGTAGTTTGTTGTGCTGAGGATTTTAAAAAACTTTTAATGCTATTTTATATTGCAAGAAACATTATTAATATTATAACTGTCCTTTTAACGCTCTTTTATTAGGTCGACTTAAAACTATGTGACTTCTTAACTAAAGTATATAATCGTACATATGCACTTGTGATTTTGTAATTACAAAACTTGGTATTTATACGTAGCTTAGGTAACAATATGATATCATCCAGCTGATCTAATGATAAAGGCAGCACCAATAGTAGAACCTTTCAGAGATTACTAGTAATTGTTAATTTTACTAGTAAAACCAATCGAGCTTAGGCTCCTATAATTAATAGCTCTGAATACATGCTATAAAACTTGCAGCATATTTTATTTTTTTTATTAACGAATTTATTATCGAATCATGTACTTTTTTTTCGATTTTAACATTTGTTACCTTTTCATACATCGTCGTACTCGCAACTGAAGAACGATAAGTAATATAACTTTGATAAAATAGATCAATGACATTATCAACTTACTTTTATAATAAGCATAATTAATAAATATCGTTTGTTAATAGTTAATAGCGTTTATTACATGAAATAAATTTAACTGTTCTGAAAGAATTTGTTAATGAATTGTCCACCCCATAATCGATGGTAGACCATATTACCTATCCGTATACCTAGCCTATGTGAGATAGATTCAAAAATATAGTATAACACTAAGTTTTACAAGATATTGTTACGTTTAATGTTAACTACCCTGCAGACACTGTGTTTCATAGAAATTCCAATTTATACAACATTGTACTGCGACATTATGATGGCCTTAATGCGGATTTACGCAGATCCGGCTTCAATCTCACTTTTATTACTTTTTGTTGCAGTGAAAAAGTCGTCCACGTACAACTTTTATAGCAATATTATACATAGCTATAAAAATCGTGAGAATATAATTAAATTATATTTGAATTAATATTTATGAGCATATTTTTGGTCACTTTTCAGTCTGGAGATATTTAAGACATCGATCGTATTTGTATCATTACAAAATTTATATAAATATTCGTATATGATGTTATTTATATAGAAAATATGTATTTTAGCTTAAACACAGTGAGGGCTTCAACTTCAAGTTGTATAATAAAGCAAAGTAAAAAAACTCTGTGTGACCTTCACTCTACAAATTGCTTTGGCTATTCAACGAGAGAATGTTGCCAGGCTTCTAGGCACGTTATCACAACATTGTTGTAGTTTTCCTAATTTATAACTTGTGAACATTAAACTAGCAATGTTTGTTCTAATTTATTCTTTATTGGATTATATGAATCTATAGAGCGCTCTAAATACGAAACTTAAAAACCTTTTCTAGGCAGAAATCCATATTAATTTTCATTTCTTTTCAAAAAATAAGAAAAACTTTAAATTTTGTTATAATTTGTATTTTCAATAATTTTTAAATAATATTTTATCAGTTAAATCATATTTATCCCACAAAATACAATTTATATAATATTCCTGAACGCGTTTGCGGAATGAAGCAAATTTTTAATCAGAATAAAATTGGAATCTCGTAGATCGAGGAGATAGCGTGAGATCGAAGAAGTTTATTCAAGTAAAAAATTGGGTCGGATGCTACGGCGTAACGCCCCGCTACGAACGCTACGACAGGAGCCGATAGCGCACAGTGGCTGGCACGCTGCTCGCTCGTTATACAATTCAGACACTACTATCATTTGCATAATTTGAGTCGTTGAATATAAATTATCACGTACTGACAATTATAGATTAAGTTTTATGTATAACAAGTGATTCCTCATGATTTTGCCTGCGTTATACGTTTCAATATATTACGAGAATTCTTTTTAGTAAAATTTTATAATCCGTAGAGTCCTTAGATTTAGTTCTCCTAAATAAATTTTAATAAAATTAAAATTCTTATTCGATATTTATTCGATATCCATAATCATTGCGTTTAAAGTCAGACGTCTAATTGGTCTCGTAGATCCCTACGACTTTTAAATTTGATTTTTTCTAAGATCAAAACTAAAATCTTGTCCATTTTATATACTTTTATATAAAATTGTATTGAATTTTAAATATACAACAATTTAGCAGATTTCTGTATAAAAAGAAAATTGTATATTTGGATGTACAATTTTCTTGCAGTAACATATAGAAAATACATGTACATACGAGTGTAAGAGTATGTAGAAAATCGTAAAATAAATTCCCACGAAAGCAATATTCGAGATACAAAAGGAGATATACATATGATTTATCACGCAGACAAAACAAGTATATTATATTAAGATATAAAGTAAGAAAGTAAAGAGAATATTTCAGCGTAGGTACATTATTTTTTCGTGTTTTACAACTGGTTTCAGTTTGTAAAGTAAACATTGTAAAGAGTAACAGGACCTCTCCTAGACTGGAGAGTACTTTAGATTATACAGATTTATTTTCTTATGAATACTAATCTACATTGCAAATTTGAAGGGCACTTCAAAAGTATATTTATGATTGTTTAACTTGGTGATATAAATATTTCTTTTAAAGCAATACATATATAAATTATATCGTTTTCGTTTAGTACACGCTCAAGAGTCTGAGAGTAGGTAGAAATAATCAAATTGAATCTGTAATTACCATTCATAGGTTCATTATTTAGCTTTTTTATGACATAAAAATAAAAAAGGGTGACTTACATGATAAAGGTAGAGAGTTGTGTCGCAGCCTTTGTCCTTGTCTTTGGGCAGACCGTGCTCATCGGTATCACCTGTAAAAATAGGAACATATTCAATATTTAGCTTTCACTTGCTATTTTGAAAAATTTGGTTAGTGCTAAAAAAAAAGTGTCGTGTATCAGTTTAGAAATGGATTTTGCTAAATGTTGAATATTTAATTGTGGAATAGTTAGAGAGAACATAAAGGTCAATCGTCACTACACTTTTTATTTATATATCTTTGTTAAAAAAATGAATATTCAAAATATAATAAACCTGACGCTCCGTGGATGACATTATAAATAATATTTTTCTCGAGTTGAAACGACTATATTTAGACTTTGATATGACTAAGTCTGCTTGTGTTGACTTAATTTGATATTCATTAAAAGAGATACTAAAGTAATTTCCATAGTCGCCCACGCATAGATAATAAGGTTCAGTTAAAGTCAATTCTAAAATATTCTTTGATTGATTCAATTTATGCTAAGCTTAATCGAAGGTTAGAGTAATTTATTGCGAAACGAGTTCTTTCAAATGACCGTCAGAAGTTCAAAAGGCAAATTAGTATTAACAGGCAGTACATGAATGCAATACAGAGTACTATTCAGAGGGCGGAATAAAATGGTACTCGTGGAAAACGAGTAAGTTGGCAAAGACTAAGCAAATTGCTAGCTTGTGCACGAGTTGTGGAGACTAAATAACGTATGTAATTTATTTACGACCCAATTCCTTTTTGAAAACGAAAGGGGAAGATCATGCACAATAAAATTAAGCGAATGAAATAAGTACACACGGTATAGTTTTTTATCTTCATGTTGTATCACGCATATAGAAGGTTAAGCAGAGGGAACCTGGGAACCTAGTGTTAAGGCACTTCCGTTTCCCAATGTCCACCCAATTCTGGAGGCACTGCGTGTTGAGTGGTAGAATTGAACGCCGTTCCTTGCCTTGTTACCAGAGCGCGGCAATTAAAATATTAAATATTTCTCCACCTCGAATGTTTTCGTTTCCTCTGATTGTTTAGACATAATTTGTCGGATTACATTATTCGTCATGTATCAACACTCAATATACAGAAATTCATAGCAAACAGTAATTTTACTGATATTTATGGTTCTAAATATGGTATAATATGGTTCTAAATACTTACAAGGAAAACAATGCAAATTTATACATAACACTATATAATATAAACGGTATGAAATATTAAAAATGTTCGTGTTTTTGTGAGGAAACTTAATATAAAAAGAAATAATCTAACATTATATTAAATTGTTTGTTTGTTTATATTTATTGTTTTATTCAACTGAAACTGAATAAAACAAGATAATCGTTTACATGGATGTATAAAAAACAAAACCTTGTTTCAAATATTTGCAACGATTGAAATCGTTAAGTTTAGAATAGATTTTACTTTAGCCTGTTTTACTAGCTATAAAAGAAAACGTCGTTAGCTTTCACGGTAGCTACATTTGCATTTCAGTGTTAGTATAGGAGTGCCTTTATATACATTAGTAATGTTCATACATTAGTAATGTTCGTTTAAGCGTCCAGTGGAGTCCGTGGTCTATTGTTTACACGAATTATTGTTTTACTGGAAGTATTTAATAGTAAGTGTTAGCACACGGGTGGAGCACATTAGTAAGTATTTTTTTTGTTTTTTTATGGATAAGGCAAGGCAAACGAGCGTGCGGGTCACCTGATGGTAAGTGATCACCGCCGCCCACGACCGTGCAACACCAGAGGAGCTGCAGGTGCGTTGCCGGCCTTTAAGGTGGATTGGGCGCCGGAGCCCGACATTACCTGATGCGAAACGCAGTGGCATAAAGCCACTACTTCATGCCGGTTTTAAATGCCGGGGGTGGTAATGATCTGGTCGAGTCTGCCCATGCGTGTTGCCATTGCTGGCGACGTGACTCTACCACACGTACTTTAGTCGCCTCTTACGACACCACCAGTACCAGGATGATCCTATTCTAGGCCGGGATCACACGGCG